>JAOUQT010303881.1:0-26878 GCA_025769995.1 Xyliphius kryptos | reverse complement strand
ATTTATACAAGTTATAGAATATGTATAGAATATATATATATACACACAAATTCTATTATCTATATACATAATACTGTGAACGGTACTGGCCAAAAGTTTGGACACACCTTCTCATTCAATCCGTTTTCTGTTTTTTCATGACTTCATTTACATTGCAGATTTTTACTGAAGGCATCAAAACTATGAATGAACACAAGTTATGTACTTGACAAAAAAAAGATGTAATAAATGAAAACATGTTTTATATTCCATTTTCTTCAAAATAGTCACCCTTTGTTCTGATTATTGCTTTGCACACTGCTGGCATTATAGGGACACCTGAAAACCATTTCAGGTCTCTACCTCTTGAAGCTCATTGAGAGAATGCAAAGAGTGTGCACACAGTAATCAGAGCAAAGGGTGGCTATTTTGAAATCACTAGAATATAAAACACGTTTTCAGTTATTTCACCATTTTTTTGTTAAGTACAAAACTCCACGTGTTCATTCATAGTTTTGATGTCTTTATTGAGAATATACAATGTAAATAGTCAAACACACACACACACACACACACACACACACACACACAAACCACATTGAATGAGAAGGTGTGTCTACATTTTTGGCCTGTACTGTATCTCAGTCAAACATACATGCATATGATATGTTTAGATTTATGTAGATTTGTTGACACACATCAGTATTCACTGCATCAGTCACTGTTATTACAGCACTTTATGTAAATAATAATACATATTGCACTTTTGGTTAGATGCCAACTATATTTTATTTGCCCTGTACTTGTACACTGCACAATAAAAAAATAAAGGTAAATCTAATCATCTAATCTAAATTAAATTGGGAGAACAATTTATTCCAGGTGCAAATATGAAGATACCTTACATAAAATGAATAGTTTACAGAATAAGCTGCAATTCATTATTATTGTCAGTTGTAGTTTTGGTGGATCAAAAGAAAATTAATATCATATTATTTTCTACATTTTAATACGTCGTCTTTATGACTCCAAGGGAACATTAAAATTAGACAAATAACAAGCTAGAAGTACTTATTAGGGCAGCATGCGATTTAAAGCACAGCCTTGTGGGGGGAATAGTTTGGGCCAATGAAATATAGGGAAGTTTGTGACGTAGAAAACGTATCTCTAGCTCTGCGAGAGCGATTGGAGGGTTTTACCTGCAACAACAACTGGGACTCGCCAACCGCCGTATTTTAGCAAATATTCCATCAAAACACATCCTACTTTCAATGGGAATTATTTTCCTGTGTTGATAGTAAATAAACTCTTGTTTAATGCCTACCTCGGGCCTTTCTTCGGCTTTCCTGATCGCCGATGGATGGAGGCTTTTCCATCGAGCTCAGGATTGAACCGAGTAGGTCCGCCATCTTGGACAGAATGATCATGGCCGGGCACAGCAGTATTATGGGTAATAGAAGCAGTACACTGCTATAAACACTAGGGGGCATTGCGTCCAAATCACTCAGACTGATTCAGTAAACTGAATCAAAGTGGTTATCCATCTGATAGATTTATACCAAGGCTTTGGTTTCGCATTAGTAGGGTTACTTAACGTAGTTTGCCATTATGTACATCTTTATGTCCATATAACTAAATTACTTTTAAAATTGGCATTTGGAAGAAGATTTTATCCAAAGTTACAATTATCCCAGCTTGTACTGGCACAGTGATGTTCAAAAGCCTTCTGCAAGAGTGCATCCTGGTAACTTTAGAGGACCTAGGATTTGAACCCAGTCGTAGTGGCAGTGGTAGGTTTGTGGTTAAGGAACCAGCCTTGCTTGAATTAACAGTCCCACCAATTACTATGGCTGAAGTGCCCTTGAGCAAGGCATCTAATCCCAATTGCTCCCTGGGCACCATGTAAAAGGCTGCCCACCCTGCGGGCACATGTGCTTACTTCACTCAGTGTGGGTATGTGTGTGTTCACTGCAGGGATGGGCTAAATGTGGAGGACATAGTCCTGTGTTTGTAAGCAAATTTGGTTAAAATAGATCACTATTTCCTATATAATACAATAATTTTATGTCACACAAACAGAAAAACGTAATGATTTCTTGACTACTACCTACCACTTTGTGAATATTAAAGAAAGGCCCCGCCTCTTGCTTCTGAAGCCATGGTTTAACCGATGTGTTGTGGAGGATGTTACAAACCAGGCCAGTGCAAATGTATAATCATCTAAATGTCCTGTTCACAGACTGAGTAAACTTCAGACAGCAACATTTTCTAGGAATATGGGTAATAAAGTGGAATGATGAAAGTTTGATGAGAAGCTTCCTGTGTGGCTTTGGCTAGTATAGTGTAGATTATGATCTTTTGGACTTGTTATTTGCATTGAAGAGGTTAGCAGTTTAGTCAATCTACAGTGAGTCAGCATGGTGCCTTCTGTTATTAGAACAGCATTGACAAAAGAAAATAAAAACCCTTTTCCTATATGAATGATTATTCTTGGTAAATTGGCCACATAATTAACTTTAAACTGAATTATGAATCATTTTCTAATACAAGACTGACATATTAGCAGCATAATGTTGCAGCAGCATATTGGAAACATTGCAGTAGTCTATTGGAAACTAAGTCTAGTTGCATTGATTTGTTTAAAATACATTTCTGACAAATCAGTATGAATTATTTTTAGATAAAAAAAAACAATTCATTATTTAAATATAATCAATTTTAAATGTGCTTTTAATGTAACATTTTTTTATTGATATAAATATGCGCATCTTTCACACAATATGCAAACTTTTACATATTAAGATGATGTATGCAACAGCATAAAGTCATATCCAAAGATTAGAACACAAATTTAGGTGTAGACACACTACATAAAGAGCATAAACAATCTTTTTCCCCCCACAAATCCTTTCAGTTTTTTTATATTTCTCTAATATAATAAACTGCAAAACATAAAATACAATAAAACAAACAATAAAGAGTGGCAATGCTTTTTATTTCTTCACAATTTTGAATAAATAATACCATTGGATTACAATACGCAGACATTTGTGTAGATGTATTAACTTATTCTCATCACGCAGTTCGAGAAAGATTCTTGTCTGTTCTAATATGACTGTTTCTATCTGCACCAAGTGAGCCACATGAAAACATGGTTTGGTGTGGAAATATTCCAGTTGTCTGTATAAAGCACTAACCTAAATCTGAATGCTCACAATCTAAACGAGATAATGTGGTCAGGGCTCCATATACTTTTGTCAAAACAGTTTAACTAAAGGAATCTTTATGTGTAAAAATTTAAAATATAATGAGTATGTATTAGGGTTAAGGCTCTTAAGATTTAAGAATCACCAAAAGCTAATATTAAAGACAGATTACAGTCTCATTTACAATATTTAAGGTTTCAATAGCATTTAAAATGGTAGAGTTAAAAGAGGAGTGGTGAAACACAACGTACATTTAGTATCTTCCACTTTTCATTGAACACAGCATAGCACCAAAATCATAAAGATGTGCAAAATTTTGGTGTCATTTAAAGTTAAATATTTTAAGTTTTTATTTTTCACCAGGCCACTTCATTATTGCCTTACAGTGAATATAAGGATATAAAATTAAAAGACATGTATAAGAAAGGAAGGGAGGAAGAGTGAATTTTCAAAATCTTATACTATTAACAAAAATAAACACAAGTAAAAACCTAAAAGTGTAAGTTGGGGGAACAAGAACTTCAATTGTGAATTTAAGAACAAAGTGAAAAGTGTGAACTGCTTCCAGCTATTTTTTTCCCCACAGTCCCACATCACGTCATGTCTAATATGTCCAGTAAACAAGTCCAATAAAGTCATCATGGGTTTACTAAACACATGACTAAATGCAAAACATTAATGTGAAGTTTTGCTTTTTAAAAGATGAAAGAAAAATTCTGAGGATTGAAACAGTTGTACACAAGAAAATCTGAGGTGAGTTTTCAGAAGCTGCCAGGCATCAACATGACCTGCTGTTTTTTCCTTCTGCCCAACTGTCAAAACAACAATCATCAATACGAGTCAGCCAAATTACTGATTAAGTTGTTTAAAATGGTCAAATTTAAAATAGGTTTTCACAACTAGGGTCAAAGAAATTCAGCAGTATTCATTTATATTAGTTTTCATTATCTTATTTATTAGAGGAAAGAGCCAGGTTTGATTACCTTAAACTCAATGTACTATGATCTTTATTCAACTGTTACATTCATATTCATTATATACTTATTATGATTTCATAATGAAAATACAAAAGTTGAATTAGAACACAGTCCAGTCTGGACTACTTACTGTTATAATGGGGAGTACTGTGTAAATCCAAAGCTTGTAAAAGCTCGTTTATACTCTTTTAAATGGTAAGGAGAAGTCTCCACCCAGACTCTACCAACAACCCACTCTCACACCCACCCAACACACACAGACCCCACCCCTAACCATGCTCACACTGTCACAGGCCCATTTGAATTTGAATTGACCCTCTCGCTGGCCCATGTGCATCATACCACAATCCTACTAAAATTCTATGAATCCAGGAAGTATATTTTGTAGAACTTGTTCATCTGCTCAAGGAAGATGAAGGTAAGGACTGTGTGTGGGCCGAGACGGGCGTAGTAAGGTGTAAAGCCTTTCCACAAGCTGAAGAAACCCTCCTTTCTCACCACTTTAACTAATACATCCTGCAAATAGAAGAAAATAAATATTTTTAAAAGAGCTTCATGCTCAGTGTGTTGTGGGTAATTGTAAGCTAAAAAGATTTAGAAGGGGACTTGCCACATGAACCTAGAATTAATCAGAAATGGAATACTTTAATAAGCCCTGGCGTGAAAAAAAAATCTCTGTTATGAATAACGAATAATAACTTCTACAATTGGGCGGTATGGTGACTTAGTGGTTAGCATGTTTGCACTCAGCACTGGGGATTCCCAGTACAAATCCCAATCTGGGTGGAGTTTCCATGTTCGAGTGGGTTTTCTCCGGTTTCCTCCCACAGTCCAAAAACATGGATTCCACGTAACTTGAGTGCTCTAAATTGCCCTGTATAGTGTGTGCTTGTGTGTGGATGTGCGAGTGAGTGTGCCCAGCAATAGATTGATGCCCTGTCCTGGGTGTATCTGCCCAGCGCCCAAGATGTTCTTCCCCGAATGGGCATGGGGAACCCCACCATGACCCCAGTAGAGGAATAAGTGGAAGATAATGGATGGAACTTGTACAATTGACTAAATGCATCGCTGTTTTTTTTTTTTAACTAAACATGTTGAATTATTCACAGTATTACTATATACGGTACTGTAATAAAACACATGATGCACAAAAATATTTAGCTTTAGACTTTTCTTAGTCACTAAATCTTGCTATAAAGCGGCCAATACGAAGAAATTCTGGAGTAAAGTCATCTCTTTTGTAACACAGTATTCAATAGTAAAGTAAATACTACTACTACTACTACTAAGCTAAAGTAATGGAAATGTATGTATTGTTAGAATCAGGGGTAAATGCTTGTAAATCCTTTTGGATAAAAGCATTTATCCAAAAGGATAATGTCTGCAGATTTCCTGTTTTTTTGTAAACAGATCCTATTAAGTTGTACATTTACATCACATTTAGTTTTTTAGCAGATGCTTTTATCCAAAGCGACTTACAAGTATCCTAACTTGGTTGGGGTCAGAACACAGGGTTAAGCAGTGAGGGTTAAGGGTCTTGCTCAAGGACCCACATTGGTAACTTCAGTTGACCTGGGATTTGAACCCCCAAACTTCTGATTAATAGGCCAACGCCTTAACCACTGAGCTACCACTCCCTCTTGTATGTGTGCGCCATCAACTTGGTTTTGCAAAACCCTTTGTTAGGGTCAGTTTGTAATGACTCTGATCCATGGAATTTTAAGGTGAAGTTAGGCCATCAAGTCTTTCATCAACCATAGTTTACAAATTAAACAGTTGTGGAGGAACCCCGGACCTTCTTGTGCCAAACTAGGTTAAGTGTTAAACATTTAAAAATTTAGTTTAAATTTCTATGACACAAAACATTAACACACTTACCAGTCCATTCTTGTATTCTGGCTTTCCATCAATCATTCGCATATTCTGAATTCTGAAAAAAAAGTAAGTTTATATGTGAGGCCATTATAGTACACACGTTTACATACAATCCTTATATCACACTTACACACATGCAGACATGCATGCACACGAACACAGACTGCAAGGGTTACAATTCCTCAATATGTCAAAAAATCCGTCCAAGATGACTTTATTCAAATTGCTATAACTACCATTCTGCAGGCATAGCAAACACTTGTGGGTTAATGTTGTGATCTAGTACTGTTATGCATTGCTCTTGTAAAATTAATCTGTGATGATCTGTGCATTAAGGCTTTTAGGGATTTTGTACATTTGTAGTTCTTGTGTTGCTGCGACACATTTAGTCATACCGTCATTTCGAAATGTAAATGCATCCTGATGAATTTATGCACAACATCCACCTCAATCCTCACAGCAGCAAGGCTGCTGTTTTTTTTTGTTTTTTTTTTAAATAAAGTGCAGTCAGTTTTTTTAATATCCAGTTTAACTTGACCAATTCACAGCACTTGCTTTTAATTCACTCCTGATTTATTTAAAAAAGTACAACTATTCATTATCATTTCAACTACTGATATTGAAACTGAAGGTGCACCCCTTAGTGGGAATGCAATGGAATTGCAGGGAAGAGTACAAACAAGATAAAAGAAAAGCTGCATGAATATTTAAACATTACTACAGGACATTAACACATTATTTTAATCTTCAAAAAACAACTTCTAATGCTTTAATCAGCTGATCGCGCATTTCTAATGACAGTTTTTAAGCCAGTATCTTATGGAGATACAAATTTAAGACATTCACTTTTGTACAGGCCACATTTTGATCCAGTTTAAATACATTTATTAAACAAAAATACATTAAAATGCTACAAATGTTTATGTTAAACAAATAATTTTAATAAATGCATTTGGAACTTTTGTTCCTGCTGCTAAAAACAACACCAATTTTTAAAATGTAAATGGGTGTGATAGGCATGTTTTTACAAATTATTCTTAAAATGCAGATATGTACTCAATCTGGCTGAAAGCAGATTAGCTTCTAAACATCAATTGAACCACTAGTGTGTGGGGTGTATTACCTTGTTTTTGCAATATCAACAGGCATAGAGGCCGCCGTGGTAACCAACCCACTAATCATACTGGCACAGAAATGACACAGGATATTATCAGAGAAATAACCTGTAACGGCAAACACAATATCTCAAATTCACATCTTTATCCTGTAAAACAAGTAGCAGGCATGTTCTAATAACCCTAATAGTACAATAATTGAATGAATACTGCATCATTAAAATAAGTGGTTACATTAACCATGGGTAAGCCTACACACAGCCCATTATAGCCTCATGGGTTTGTTTGTGTTTATTGTCATTTCAGTTTACAAAGGCTATGTACATTGCATTGAAAGTATAGTTAGGCAGCAAGTTTCATTTACTTAAGTATTAATGTGTTATATTTGATTTTTAGCATTAGGTTCATGGCATGGTGGACAAGTGGTTAGCACATTCGCTTCTCAGGGCTGGAGATTCCGGGTTTGAATCCCAATCTGGGTGGAGTTTCCACGTTCTCCCATGTCCTGCGGGTTTTCTCCGAGTTCTCCGGTTTTCTCCCACAGTTCAAAAACATGAATTCCAGGTAAATGAAATGCTCTAAATTGACACGTATAATGTGTGTGTGAGTGAGTGAGTGTGTGCCCAGCGATGGATTGGAACCCTGCACTGGGCGTATCTGCCCAGCGCAAGAGATGTTCTCCCCTGGATGGGCATGGGGAACCCCACCACCATGACCCAAGTAGAGAAGTAAGCGGAAGGTAATGGATGGATGGATTGCTATTAAGGTTCAAGTTTTTAAGTTCAAAATTCTTTGCGGGTTATTGTGTGCAAAACGATCTTTTATGTTATCAGGGAAAAAAATATTTTAGAGCCTCTGTCATCGATAGCATTCGATTAGTATGTGTTTTATTGTCAAGGTTGTTCCACAGTTGTAGCAGATTGGTGCTCCTTTCCCCAGGAGGAGGTGTCTGTGTGTCATTGCCGTGTGTGCTATGTGGCATCTTGTTAGGGGTTTTGTTCAGTTTCAGTTGTGGTCTTATTTCGTATTACTTATTTACCGCGTTGTGACACCATTCCTCTTGCCATATGTCTTTGCAGCGTGATCGGACTGCATAGAGGGCATCTGTGGGTGGGACATGGCACTGGGTCATTTCTTTCTCAGCTGGTTTCTTTGTCAGTTTATCTGCTTTTTCATTTCCTGCAATGTTGCAATGGCTGGGTATCCAGCAATAGATGTGTTTATATCATTTTCTTAGGTCTTCTTCTATTGCCAACAGGACTATTATGACTGGGTAATCTGTTTGGAGCAACTGTAATGCTTGTAGGCAGGATCTGGAATCTGTAGATATTAAAAATACCTTTTCCTGGCTTATTTGGATGTAGTCCATTGCCATGAGTATGGCATGGGCTTCTGCCATGAAGATGCAGCTGTGCTGGGGAAGGCAAATATTGTGCTGGTAATCTGTTGAGTGGATTGCTGCTCTTACATGTGATTCATTTTTGGAACCATCAGAGTAAATGTGGTTTGGATGTTAGAATTTTCAGCCCAGGATGCTGAGGGTTTCTAGAAAGGGTGTGATAGCAATTCTTTTGGAATCATAGGTGCTGGTACTGATCATTATAGAGGGATTGGTGAGACGGGTTTCTTTTCTCTCTTGATTTTTGATGGCAAACTGTAGGTTTGCTTATAGTCTCCAGATGTGTAGAGGTGGTTTGTATGCTTGCACGTAGAGGCGTTCAACTGTCCAGTCAAAGTCCTTCATGATGTATAGTATTCAGTGACTAGGTGGGACTGCCTGGCTCCACCGTAGACCGCACTGCCACAGTCTAAACGTGACCGGATTAAGATGATGTAACGTTTTAGTAGCTTGGTTTTTGAGCCCATCGTGTGTTTGCATTTGGTTTTGAGTAGTTGTATGTGTGGGGTGAAAAATAGTTTACTGACTGTTTTTTCAACTTTCATGGCTTCTTTGTCTGGCTAAAAGTGGATCTGGATGTAGAGTTCTCAGTTGACAGAAGTGGCGGCAAATGGTTTTGGATAGTTGAAACCAGTTTTGTGACATACATACTTAAATGCAGGCCATGAAATTAGAGGATATGTGTTGGGTAATGATGTTTACCTTAACGTTGAAAAAGATAACATAAAACTCAACCTTGTGTCAAATTCCTATTTGTTCGGTAGTTTGTTATGAGGGCGGGTAGGCGGCACCGTAGTTCCATCGTATACAGGTCTTTCAGGATTCCATGACACCAGGTTGTGTCGTAGGCTTTTTCAATGTCAAAGAAGACTGCAACGGTATGCTGTTTCTTTAGAAAGTCATCTCCAATGTAGCTTTCAATCTGCTGTGCTTCTGTTTCATCTAAAGCCACTCAAGTGTTTGTTTCCTTTGACTTTGATTCCAGTAGCACAAAATGTTGCCAGTTTTTATAAAGGTTTTGAAAGTTCACTGAGCATTCATTCGTTTGTTCTGTTTCCAATAGTTTTTACTTGTTTGTGTGTGTGTCTTTCTTTTGTTTTCCATATTATCCACTATATTTATTTTTTGTATGAAATGTGTATATAATATACAGACAGTATTTTATATATATATATATTTAAATAATGAATATAAAAGATGAATGAATATTTAACGGAACGGGCTT
Organism: Xyliphius kryptos; assembly: GCA_025769995.1. Lineage (NCBI taxonomy): Eukaryota > Metazoa > Chordata > Actinopteri > Siluriformes > Aspredinidae > Xyliphius > Xyliphius kryptos. The sequence goes on along the minus strand of JAOUQT010303881.1, from coordinate 17,102 downwards.
ACATTTCTCACCATCTGTTTTTGATTGATCCAAATTAATAATAACTTTTCGATAACTTCACTCTCTGTTTTGAAAGACCCCTAATGTCTTTTGCTACAATAGCTTCTTTAATGTTTACCTTTAACATTAGCTTCTTTTGTTTCCCCACAATGGAACTTATCGTGGATGGCAACTTTCTGTACATCCAACCGAGTTCTGCGATCTTAATGCCTCTCTTGTATTTTTTTTTTATGTTTTCCTTCAACTCGATCATGTTTCGTTTTCTTTGATAGATTGCTGACTCTGAAAACTTTTTTTGGTTCCACATCACAAGGGAAACATAACAGGGACAAAGGAACATGTTCACATTACATTATCATGCTGATTAAATCCAAAGCAAAGGATGCATAGTTATGCAGTCTGCTCAACGCTGACTACATGAATACTTCCGGAGTTTATGGTGGGAAGGCGAAATCGAACCGGCAACTTTTATACTGAGAAAGGGCTCAATTACGCGGTGTATGAAACGCTGTGGGTTGGCTGGCTAAGATTAAATGTGAGGCTATGTGTCCAACAACTAAAGCTTCACCTAAACTAGGACATGCAAGAGGACAATTCCAAGCACAGCATCAAATCTACAAAAAACAGAAAAGCTACAGAATGAATGAAGATGTTGCAATGTTTAGTTAAAGTGCAAGACCCGGTGTCAGGACCTTAAAGGAGCTGTGCTTATTTTTTTTTCCTATTTTATGCTTCATTTATGTATTAAAAAAAAAAACAAAACAAAAAAAAAAAAAAACAAAAAGGACATAATGTAATTTGTTGTCATTGTTTCATTTAACTAATTCTAATACATTCTTTAAATAAAAAAAATACACAGTAGTTTAAGATATTAAAGTTTCAATAAAAACGTAGGTGTAAATCTCACCAGAGTCTAATAAAGCCTGTTTAGATTGGGAATAAGAAGCCAGCTGAGCTGCATTCACTACAACTGCTCGAGCCATAGTAGGAATACAACCCTGTCAACATAAAAATAATCAGAATGAACAAACAATAAACTAAACAAATGTGTAAATAATGTCTTAATGTAAAATATTTCATTAACATGGCACAAGTACTGACAAAAAGAACTTATGACAGTCTAGTTAAGGTGTGTCAATGTTTCATACTACTTTCATCCTCTTCTTAAAATGGTCATTTTTGAAATGAAAGGTGTGATTTGTCATATTGGTATATTGTATACCAATATCAGTATATTGGACCAATTCTTCCTCACCTGCAATGTTTATAGTAGCATAAGTGCAGCGTTTGTTATTTTAGCAGGTGAGGTTTTACAATGTAAAACATGGCAGCATCGATAAAAAGCGCAAAAAGCCAGTCAAATAAAGTAACATTTGGTCATCATTTAGGTATATTAAATGTATCATGAATGTCAGTGTTTCATATCATGAAATACCACTCCAGTTGCACCTACCCTCCAGAGAGTTGTGAGGCCCTCCTCTCTAGTTATTCGGATGAGAGCATTGAAGACATTTTTGTAACCCCTCCTCTGATCTATGGGAAGACTACACATGAAAATGGGAAGAATTTTTTTATTGTTGTTATTATTATTATTATAATAATTAATTAATTAAATCTATAGTTTACATGATTTTATAAAATGAACATGAGCGCATACAAAACTAAAATAATAATGCTAACATAAAACGCACAGACTTGTAAAAAATAAAAAAAGACTTGTACAAAATAACCATTCAGCAATAAAAACATTAATTTTGTGATTAATATTCTACCTTTACATAGGTAAGAGTTTGTATCAAATAATACTGAGATTTATAATTAGTTATTCATTTAGAACAGACAAAAAAAATTACAAACTTAATTTCTGTTCTCACCGTCCATCTGCAGTCATGCGAATGAGTGCCACCTCTGCAGGAGTGCCGACAAAAGCCCCAGTAGCTCCTGCTGTCATGCCGATCAGTGCCTTCATAAAGAAATTTGGCGGAGTTCCATCTGCTTTGGTCAGCTTCTCAAACAAAATTGTGTAAATCCCTAAACGTGTGGTGGTGTAGGTGGCCTGCCTTAGGAGACCAGCTGAAAGCCTAGAAAAAGTGAAAAAAATATGCAAGGTAATATTAGGTACAGTATCTTCATTTTTGTATATCTGGTATATTGGAAACTTCTTTTGGGTCAAAGCAAGCAAAATTTAGAGAAGGTCAAGAAACAGGAACATGGTTGTCTATGATCAAATTAATAAAAACATGATACATAACCAAGATTTTTTCTTTACAGTTTTTTCTCTGAAACTAGAAAAATTAGGTTTGTTTTCTAGTGCTGTGTGTGAAAATGCGAAAATATGTGTATTTGATTCTTTAAATAGCTGTAGGGCTGCCACTAATGAGTATTTCTTTATTGATTAATCTATCGACTTATTTACCGATTATTTGATTAATCTAAACGATTAATTTTCCTAAAAAAATTTGGATTGATACTCATTTAAGTGCCTTTTATTATGACAACAAACATTCTGTCATAATTTAGCACAAAATGGAATGTAAACAGGGTTTATATAAGTGCAAAACAGCAGTTTACAAGTGACATCACCAAAATGGACATATAAGTTAGTTCTCACTTATAGATCAAAGTGAAAAACTGCATTTAGTTAGCATCTCCAGCATCATAAAAATAAACCAAAAATAGTATTTATCTCAGTCATGCAACTCCCAAAAAAAATTCACGTTTCTATTTAACACTATTCAAAGAAAAAAAAAATTGTCTGCATATTAAACAAAGTGCAACATGTTTAGTGCGTAAGAGACTCTGGTGTCCAGTTTAAAGTCCACCTCACATATCAGAATTAAACATCCGTTAGACATACCACTATAATTTTATTATTGTTATGATTATATTATTTTTATCTAAATTACCTAAACGTTATCTGTTGTGTTTGACTTTCTGTATTCCGTACACAAAAGAAATGTACATGTGCTAAAAAGATACTAAATATGTAAGGAGCTTCAGCTTTCCCTACTAATGATAATCACATGAATCCATGGTGTGTCACGATAATCACTTCCGATGTTTTTGCCTTTCTGGCGGTCCATCATCTAGAATAGCATCTGTGTTTATCTTCAGGTGCTCGTGCATCGCGCTAGTTTTGCCAAAATATGCCCTACAAGCTTTGCACAGTGTACAAATCACCTTTTTGTCTTGTTTTACTTCTTTTGACGCCTTGGGTCTTTGAAAACTTTTACAAATGTCTCTACACACTGTCTCTGACTCTCCGCTGCAGCCGCCATTTTTTTAAGACTGTACTGAGCGGCGTCAGCCAACGACTGGATGCATAAGCGACTGAAGTCATAAATGCAGCAAACAGGGTTCAGGAAAAATATTTAAATAGAAGTGGAAATCAAGAGAAGCATTAATATAGTTTTAAAAAACCTGCGTCAATTACAAATTTTGATGTCGACGCATATTCAGCGTCAACGATAACATTGACTAATCGCGACAGCCCTAAATAGCTGCACAGTGCATACATGGCTTTCTCCTTCCAACAAACAGGATAATTCCAAAATTCTTGAATAATCAGTGAACAAAAAAATAAAAAAATCACACAGAAGTAAATTTGTGGAAATGTGTTTGTGTGTCTGCCCTCTGATAAACTGGTAACTGTTCAGGGTGTTTCACTGATTTTTGCCATATGATTTATAGAATAGGCTTCAGCACCACATTGTGACTGATTTGGAAAACAGTTTGGAAAATTCATTTTCTGAGCGTCACTATATTGATACACACAGTAAAAACTAGATATTACTGTGTAGATCAACAGTGAAGGCCCCCACTCACCCTGTATAGATGCCCCGGACTCCCTCTTGACGCAGGATGCTGGCCACAGCATGAAAGCTTGTCTTATACTCACGGGCCTTTGAACCTTGACCACTCAGCTGCATTCTGTTTTTAACCAGGTCCAGAGGCTGAACAAACACAGTCGCTGCCATCCTGCAACAAAATCAAGAAAGGCTATTTACAGTTTATGTTTTCTGACAAGGTTAACGTCGAAAATGAGCCCTTTGGCTGTGTAATATTACTTAAACAACTTTTATTTTGGGATTAATTTGTACCAAAACATTCATTGACCCTTTGTACCGAAGAAGCCAAACTGTCTTCTGTCTAAAGAGTACACTGCAGTACATCACGTTTAATTCTTAATCAATCAGTAAATTAGAAAAAAGCAGAAAAGCAAAGTTTCTGAATTTACATCACTTATGTATGATTTGCATTTCTGGAGATTGTATTAACTACAGTCACACCAAGGGACAACTTTATCTGTTAATTAATTACTAACCTAATTAAACCGTTTAAATCATTTTGGAGCTAAAATTAGTAAATTCAAGATGTGCTATTGGGCTTTGAGGAAATGTATTGACACTTTTTGCATTTTTTTTGGCATTTTCTGACAGGGAGAGAGAGAGAGAGAACGAGACTTTTTTTTTTGACTTTTTAACAACACTTTATTTTAACAAAGGCTAAATTTTAAAGGGTATCAAAAAAGAGACCTTCTAACATCCATTGCAGAGTAAAATAATCACCAAAGACAGATTTAAGCAAAGTGTGGTGCGAAGCAGAGCTCGTCATTCTCGATCGAGCAAACTGCTTCCCCGCAGGACCACACATTTAAAAGAGTTAATGTCGTTCATGCATTTGTAAAAATGGAAATCAATTAAAATTCTAGATTTGACCAGACCTCTGAAGATCGTAATCACATCAGTGTCTGCTGTTTGTGCTACTTTGTTCTTTTGGCTGATGTACATGGCCATTTTACTTTGTCCTAGAAGAAAGTTCACCAGTCGACACTTGTGTTTTTTGACATACTTAAATCCAAGGATAAAAACTTGTGGTGTGAAAATGACATTTAGAGAAATAAAACGGGGGAGGGAGAGAGAGAGAGAGTTTTTGACTTTTTAGTGCGCTTTATTTAACCAAAGTACGTTCTCATATGCAGTCAGAGAAAATTCTGAAAACAATCACCGAAATAAAGAACTAGAGAGAGAGAGAGAATCACTGATCAATAGAGATTTTTCTATGCATTTTTTAAATGAAAAAAATCAATTTGTGAATATGATAAATACTTAAATTACACTTTAAAAAAACTGGCCAAGTGGTCAGCAGTTGAAAAAAATGTGTTACATAAGGAAATTATGGACCAAAAATAATTCTGTCTCCACTTCAGATAAAATATTTTCTGAAAGCAATAAACAATTTTGACGAAATTTCATTATTTAAAACACGTCTCCAAAAATAACAGATGCCAATATTAATTTTGCTGGTCCACAAATTTAACACATCATGAAACAGTTGGAAGGGCTGAAGGTGGGAAATTATTTCCCTGCTTGATTAATTCTGTTGCTAAAATGACTTGTTAACTACTGAGCATCACACTGATTGATAACCTCATTCAACATAACAAAACAATGAAGTGCAACATAACGTATAAAATCACTTTCCCTCATTCACACTGCTAATCTTCAAACAGAAATCCATGAACATAATTTTTTACCCAGACATTTTTACAAAAAAAAAAAAGCATTACAAATGCATACTGAATATCAGCAAAACACTCTTAGGTCTGTTGAACAAATGTGGGAGATTTAAATCTGTTACAATTAGTAAATGTAATTTCATGTTTTACAAGGATTTTTCTGTGTGATACAAATAAAAAGCATATTTGTGTTCATCTCTAATGGGTATATTCAAATCCACAAGTTTTTGAGGAAGCTAAATCTTTGCAAATAAATTTCCAGTGTAATAAAAAGAAGGGGAAAAAAGCAGATTACTCAACGTTAAAAAATATCGTTCCTTCACAGGCAATTAATATTTTGTGCGATATTGTGTTGTTTGTTTATTAACTGAGGTACAGTATTTGTTTTGAAAAAGACTGAATGTACAACAAATGCTCCGAATTTATTTAAGTTTATGATTTAATGACTTGTGAGTTACAGTCCAAAATACTTTAGACACCAAAGTGTGATGTGTTGAAATTAAATTACTTTATAAACATGGGTATATTTATTAATCAACACTTAAACCTACAAGACTATTTAGATGCTGCAAAAAATATATTGACAGAAACGGAAAATATGATTGCAGCAGGAGTATTACACTTAAGCACAATGTTAAACATATGCATACAGGTCAGAACTCATAATCAAGATCAAAGTGCACTTTTCACTACTTGGTGAAATTTCAGCTCCCGTAGCTCCTTCTCAGATTATAAGCAGGTTTGTTCTGGACATTCGGAATCCTCTAGAACATTGCCTGCATTGGTGACCTTTCCCTAAAGGATCAGTTTGGTCTGTATTGCATTCTGGGTGTGAAGCTTCAACACAGTGTTCTAAAAACAAACTGGCCTCACATTCTGAATTACATTATTTTAATTATTTAACTTAATAATCTGAATGCTACAGTAGTTTATATAAATATGGGATTCTGATTTTTGCATCAGACTGATCCACAAACATCCACAAAAAAAAGCTTAAAGGAAATCTAGAAGTCTGACTCGACCTCAGCTTGGCACACCATGGCTTTGCTTTGACCTGTAAACCAAGCAGCCCCAAAGTACAGGTATTGTTATTGGAGGCCAAAACCAATAGGCTAAACGTAATTCAAAATAAAAGCATTGCCCCTATATAGTATCTCTCTCTGTGTGTGTTCAGCGATAGATTGGCACCCTCTCCTGGGTGATTATCCAGAGCAACTTACAAATGAGACAACACACACCTTAACACACCTTAAAATGAAAATGCATTTAATAAAATACAAACAAATCAACTTTAGAACTACTTGAGGCAACACAATTGGGTTTTCTCTGTGATTACAACTTTCTATTCTTAAACTTTTATACTTTTGTTTATATGCTGGTGGCACTCAGCACTGGGGATTCCTGGTTCGAATTCCATGTTCTCCCCATATAAGCGTGGGTCTCGTCTGGGCTCTCCGGTTTCCTCCCACAGTCAAAAAACACGGATTCAAGGTAAATTCAATAATCTAAATTACCCCATATAGTCTGAGTGAGTGTGTATGTGTGTGTCCCCAGCGATGGATTGGTGCCCCAACCCGCCCAGCGCCCAAGACACTCTCCCTGGATGGGCGTGGGACCCCCCCAGCGACCCTCACAGAGGATTAAGCAACAGATAATGAATAAATTAATTTATATGCTGGTATCTTTCATTCTAAGTTCATAGTAACTAATCTGCTTTGTTTCCCATGAGTGTGTGAAGTTATCCTGCTGCCTTTGTAAGCATCTGAAACACGACCCATAGTTTAAACGATTCTTGGTGCTGCAGCATTTAAGTCTCACTGATCTGTACATGGCCATCTACATGCAGATTACATTTAGTCCCTGTACATTTGAAGTCTGTTCTATTTTGGCATGATTAATATTTTGAAATGACTCTAAAAGGACAAGTACACGCAGTGAAATTAAACCTAAATCAAACCTGTTTGTACAATCAGTACAAAGAATCTGGCAACACGGTGAGCAGAGACCGAGTGACCCCCGATTTCCCAACAGTTAACAAAACATGTATTACATACCCAGCCAGGCCTCCGAAAAGGAACTTGATGGACTTTGGTGAGCTTTTCGTTTTGGCCGACTCCGACGCGGCAGTCATGGCTGCTGAGTTGCTTATTATTTTTTTATTTTAAAAAATGTCAGCGTCTCACTGACACGAATCCACCAGCAACTCCACGATTAGCAAGGTGACACGGCACGGCAGCGCGCACGTAAGGGTCGCCAGCCAATCAAATCTCTTCATAGCGGTCACGTTTATCGGGGACGCGCACGTAGGGAATCATAGCAAGCTAATAGCAAGGTGACAAAATCGTATTAAATCTGTATTAGACAATAAAAATAAGTATATTGTTATTGGTGATTACTAGCAGGAGCGCAAACAGTTGTGTAAATAATCTGAGAAACGTGTAGGAATGTGTGTGTACACGGGCCAATCAGCACGTAGGCTTTTGAATGACGTGAACCCCAAAACGGTTTGCAAACCTGAAATGTGGAGTTTATTATAAAACGGACGCTTTATTTCGCTACAAACCCAACAAATTTAACTTCAATACGAGTTGTGACAAAATTATTATTTAAGATATTTTTTGTGCCGCGTACTAATTAGTTGACAAAAAGTGCTTAGTCGATGTTTAAACTGCAGCATCAGCTACGAAACGAAGTCACGCAGAGATCTGAACCTTGTGACGGTCATGTTTAATGCGCACGCAAATTTTATAAATAACCATTAAACAATTCCTCCTTATCCAAAGTTGTCTGTTTCGGAAAATACAAATGTTCACAACACAGTAACGTGGGAAAAGTGCGAACAGTTGTAACAGAAAACATGTAAGAGTAATTCTCACATTGTCCCTTGCGGGCCAGTGGCGCAATGGATAACGCGTCTGACTACGGATCAGAAGATTCTAGGTTCGACTCCTGGCTGGCTCGGGCGTCTCTTTTGCTCTCTCCTTTGAAAGTCGCTTTGGATAAATCAAAAATGAAATGCAATCATCGGAAAAAGCTAACACAAAGTATTTTAGAAAATAAGTTTAATATTGATCAAATTACAATTAATGAATGCATGCTTTAAATTAATTCTTAATTGGTATGGCTCAATGAAACAACCTTCAAAATGAGCTTTTTAAAACATTGCTAAAGCATTCATGATCCCATGTATCCTTACAAAGTTCCCAGTTGCTTTGGAGGAGCAACAGGCCCACAGCATTACCAATCCTCCCCATACTTAACTGTGGGCATGAGGTGTTTACTCATCCTTGGTGATACGCCAGACACACTAAGAGTGTTTATTCCCTGGGGTATAAATATAAATATTCAAACAGGAAGTGATGAATTACTAATTAAAGGTTTCTAAATATTTTGATCCACATTAGTGGAAATGGTGTCATAAATGGTGGACATAAATGATGTTAAGGGTGCCAATAATTGTGGAACAGGTCATTTTATGGGAAACAAGTTATCTCTTAGTCAAATTTTCTTCATATTTTTTTTTATTGATTTGAAGGTTATTCTAAAGATATTATGTTTCTGCAATAAATACTTAATTTATTTTAAGGCTTTTTAATCTAGGGGTGCCAATTATTATGAAGGGGAACTGTAAAGGGTATCTGTAAAGTCGTTGACTTTGACTTGAACATTTAAAATTCTAAGGCTGTAACCAGTATCAAAAAGCTACAAAATGTAGTCTGTTGTAATAACATTAGAGTTTTAAAATGAAAATAACAGACACCCACCACAGCTCCTCTCGGTCATGACCAACACAGACCCAACTCTATAAATCGTAATTGAAATCTGTTTTTGTGGAGTGTGCAACAACTAACTGAATAAACTAAATAAATTAAGAACTTATAAATTTTAGGGCATAACTAGGTGTGGTAACCTAGATGGGAAAACTGGCATGACAAATTGTTATTTAAATTGAACAATATTTTGAACATTGTATTCCTTGAAAAATATTAGCATTTTGATACAAAATACACAATACATTTTTGTAATCTGGGCAGCTATGATAATCAGATGACATATTATCATACAAATGCAGTTATTGCAGACAATTAGAAACCATAATATTACATCAAATTTAAAACTCATTAAACCTAAAAGTGGTCATATGTTGGCTTTTTAGGAAGAAGGTCCTGGGTTCTATTCCCTGATCGGCAGGTAGCATGCTTCTGTGTGATTTGCATTTTATCTATATGCCTGCATACATTTTCTCTGGGAGGTTCTGATTGCTTCCACAGTACAACGTCAAGATGACATCAGATGGGGAAATATAAATATTAACATATTCTTATGTGTAAATGTGCGCATGAACATGTGTCTTTATTTTGATTTACACTGCTAAGGGAGTCCCAAGCACTGGGACAACCTTCAGAATACCCCCAATCGTCTATAGGAATAGCATAATGATAATGAGAAATATTTAACCAGATATATTACATGTCTTTAAACCTAAAAAAAATATTGAAACATTTTAAAAATTGTTTAAACCAGTTCTATACATGTTGCATAGGTATTACTAAGGCTACAAATGACCTGAAATTAATTTGACTTTGTGACCTACAGTAATACTGATGTTTATGTATGCAAATTTGTGTTTTAAGTGGTGCACACAACATACAACACGCTTGACAGAAAATGGGTTTCTTCAGAAGTTTTAAAGGCAAGCAAAATACATTCAGTACAGGGTTTGATTGAATCTTTTTTCTTTCTTTTTTGGTGCAGGAGAGTAAAAGAAAACATACAGGCTGGAGGAATTCTGTGCTCTACATAGGTATGTACAGTTACATAATTTCCTATGACTATTAGATAATGCTAACTACTATATTACATAAACAAAATAATTAAAGGCAATTAATCATAAGTCCAGCTTTTGTCAAACTTTGAACTCAAGGTTTAATATATACATCAGGTGCTGATGTCAATAACAATCATAATCTTCATAAAGGGATTTGCATCAGTTTCACAGCACTGCTCTCAACATTTTCTTTTTATAATTGCTAATCAGAGGAATTAGAATAAATCAGAGGAATTAGAATACTTAGACTGTTTGATCAGAGGATCCCAATTCAACTTTATACAAGCACACACAGTGTTCTAAAAAGGTTTGAGCACCAAAATATATTCATTATTTTTTTAAAATAAAAGTTAAAAGATCCTAAAACCTCTGCATACGTACACTTACTAAAACAATACTAAATGTAACATATTGTGAGGGCAAAAACTTATAATGTGGTTTGTATAAAGATAATTTAATTTACTGATGTATTTTTTTTAACAATAAACATGGTTCAAGCAGGTGGTCAGTTTAACTTTTTGACAATTTATTATTTTATTTATTTTCTAATCAAAGTAAAAGAAGCAGGTTTTGCTGGAGTGTGCAGCAAAAGTTAAATAGGTACAGCCATGGGCAAACTAATGTCTACAATTTTTCTGACCTACATGTCTTTATGGAAGGTCACTCTTACTTAGATTGAGGTGTTTAGATTTCTACATAAAACTGTTTTATATGACAGTGTATTTAAATAATAATTTAGAGAAAATAACAAGAGTCAACATTTAGTGGTCTTATAAGACTGGAAAAGGAGAAAATTCTGTCCGTCTTAAGAGAGCAATTTAAATATAGTTGCTCACCATGTGCACCAATTTCTGGCCAGAATTTACCATCTTCTTTTCGTTACTTTCTTTTTCATTAGTTTAATAAAAATGACAGTCATTTTGGTGCTTCAATGTTTTTCCAAGAAACTAGCCCTCAAGTTATTTAACACTGCACCTTTAAGTTATAGCAGAACAGAAGGTTAACATGTACACTGCTCAAAAAAATAAAGGGAACGCTTCAACAACACAATGTAACTTCCAGAACTCCATGGGATAATAATTTTGATTTACATTTTGATAATTTTTATGTTATTTTGTTCTCAATGCATTCCACTGTCTACTAAATAAAGATTTTTAACTGAATATATCTTTTAAATAATTTTTTTATTTATTTAGATCTAGGATGTGTTCTTTTAGTGTTCCCTTTATTTTTTTGAGCAGTATATTTTCAAATCTGTAACATATTTATAATGGTAAGATGATGACAGCTGGGATCCTCTAATCTGAAAAGTTAATTAAAAAAAGCTGAAGCTAGCCACTACTGCAAGTGATTTGTTTCTTCCAGAACTTGTTAGTTTATCATATTAATACACAAGTCGTAAAGTTCTTAAAAAGTCTTAAATCTACCAAAGTGATTCATTTCAATTACAGACTGAGGCATGAACAATCTTGTTGACCTGAAACAGTAAGAGTGGTAGGTTACTGTAGGCGATCAATATTGCATCACAGTATCTAGATGACACTCTGTGTTGTAAGTCGAACAAAGACAAATTCACATTGTTCAGTTCACATCGGATAAACCATGTCACTAATGACAGTCATAATGCCCATTGATTATTTTTAATGGACAGGGGTACATGGTGGGGAGAAGGTGTCCAGACTCTTCTGCTGTCTGCTACTGGGCAGAAATGTCACCAGTCACAATCCTTTCCTCCAGTTCGTTAAGATGTTTTGATGACTCATTAAAATCAATCCCAAAGAAACTCCTCGAAAACAATGAGACTTTGCTGTTGTGTAAAAAAATACATTTCTTCATTAGTGAAAATGAAGTTCTCAATGAAGACCATCTCCTTAAACTCAACACCAATGTAAATGAAACAAAAGTTAACAATCAATCTCAGAATTTGAACTGTTGTTTTGCAGCCACCCCGGATTTCACACTTGAATAAATTGAAAATGCAAACAGAAAGCAGCATTCAAACATTCTGCAAGTGTAAATGTTCTTATAAAAAACGAAATGATAGATGTAAACTGATTATTTCTGTTAGATCCCAAACGTTAGTGCTTTTTAGATGTCACACTGGCCTCAATTTGTAACAATAGTTACAGTATAGTATATATAGTATATATATAATAGTATATAGTATATAATAGTTATACAATATAGTATAGTTTCATATACTAAATGAGAAGAAATTGAATTTTATTTTCTTCAAGGGGAGACGGAACTAACAAGGGATTTTGTTATCTTCACCAACTAAAGAAGGTCTACACCATACTAGGTAAGTGGGAGTGGTAGCTCAGTGGTTATGGCTTTGGGCTATCAATTAGAAAGTTGGGGGTTCAAATCCCAGGTCGACTGAAGTTACCAATGTGGGCCCTTTAGCAAGACTCTTAACCCTCGTTGTTTCAGGGGTGCTTTACCTGTTCTTGTAAGTCGCTTTGGATGAACGCAAATGTTCTAGCCAACTGCACTTCCCCCATGACTACTAAACCACACTGTTAGTTTTTCATGCTTTAGTGTTTGTGCTACGGGTTGCCGTGGATTTCCTTTGGAATCACCCATCCATCTATCCAGTCCAATCCAACACACTAGAAAGGTTTGAGTGTTTTTCTAGCTGTACTTATATATTTTTAAGACTAAATATTTTACGTTTCTATCATATGGTGCTTGCAATTGATATCCGAATCCAAGACCAAAGGGATACCGAAGCCTATCCCGGTCCTTATAGGGCACTGAAATATGCAGGACAGGTTACCACTCTACTAGAGGGCAGACACACAGACAAACAAATTTAGGTATTCACACCTTTGTTTTTTAGAGGGAGGTGGGAGTAATCTGATGGTAACATAGAAACCCTGCAGGATACGATTGATAACCACTGGACTACTGTGCTCCCCTGTCCTACAACAACAGATGGAAGGTAACTGCAAACAAAAGCCTTTTCCTTAGTGGATCTCATTTCAAATCCCCTGGAACTATAGAAAGAAATAAGCCAGTTCTGTAGCTTTGTTTCATTATAAATGAACTGAAATGCAGCAAACTGAATAAGGACTATTGTAAATTTAAAATGAAACATTTTACAAAAAAAATCTTATCGTTAAATTCTAGATTTATGTGAGCAACACATACTGGAAGCTATAAAATGGCAGCACACATTTGTAATTTTTAGTTCCACAAAAAAGCCAATATTCTTACAAAAAGCTAACTAGCGTTTGGGATACATTAACTCCCACCTCACCATGGCAGTGGCTTTGTTCAGTACTAATTTAATGCAGCTTTCTCATTGATAAAAAACGACATTAACAGTTTATTGTCATGACTAGAAATTTCATTTTAAATTTCAAGCTCCTAAACACTGGCATTCCACAAAACACACTCAGACACACACATATGCACATTCAGAATACTAAGGGGAGATATTTTTAAAGGGACATGTGAGTCAGGGTGAGCCAAAAAGAATAACAAATAGCAGAGCATATTCTGCTGAAAATAACTGATTTGGTCTCACTTACTCACTCACACACACACTCACACACACAGCTTTGGACTTATATTTTTGATTGTCCCTAACGTTACTTAACCATCCAAGACTGAGTTTTAGTGAATGACTAGGAAGGCTCACCGGGTAATAAAACACGTTCATTTTAGAATGTGTCTCTGACTTACTATGTAAAAGCAAACAAGATAAGGAGACTGGTGTATCCACAGGGTTTACACACCGCACAAAAATCTAAACAATTAAATACTGTTATACAAATACAATAAATTAATTTAACATTGCATGAAGTCACACCCAACATCTACTGTTTTTCTACATTGCCACATAATGTTTTTTTTGGAATTGAATTCATTTTTGCCTTCTTGTCAACCACGAGAGTTATCAAGCAAAAATGCCAATTTAAAGTTGGTTTCTTAAAGAAACTTACATTTATCTTTTTATAAGTATTACTAAACATTTTTTTTCACTTTTTAACAATGAGCATAAGCTTGCAAATCTCAAAGCACAGGTTAAACTTCTATACGAGACTGCAATAAATAGGGACTTTTTGTTAAGTAAATGGAAGGTTTGGGGTTGAAGACTAACTTGTGAGTCTTTAAGCAAGGCTTTGAGCCACTTTGCCCCAGGGATAATAAAACATGACTTAACCTACTATCTGACCCAAACCATTACATAAGTTACACATTTCTTTTGCAATGGTTTGGGCAAAACAGGTCAAATTCATGTTTAATACGAAACATTTTCTATAGTAAATTTAAAGGGCAAGACTACATTTAATACATTTCTAAAATTTCTAAAATATTTCTAAAATAAATTGGGAAAAAGTAATGGGGCAACCAATGTTTGAACATTTGTTGCTAAAGATTAAAATGCCTGTATTTATGTCACCTATACTAAACGAGTTATAAACAAAACATGGGGCATGTCTAAATATTTGCATTATACTATCTAATGAAAAAATTATTGTTAACAAAAGACATGACTAGCTAACCTAAAATAAATAAGTAGGACTAGTTAAATATATTGGATATAATGTTTTGTTAAATATATAAGATAATTTAATTAGAAATAAAATGTGTAGTAAATATGATTGTAAATAAATTAGTAAGCTACTAGACAAGTAATTGTCTTTTCTCATTTAAACGTGCCTCACCCGTGAAACGGTATCAGTTAATGTAACATAAAAAATAAAAAAGTCTAGATTTCGGGTTACAGTTTAAAAGCATTCGCTGAAGAACGGGGCCAACGCTGGATCTGTGATTCAGGAAGGAGTTATGAAGACTTTTGTAGTTTGGGTTGCTTTGTTTTACTGCCAAGTCACACTGCATTCTGAGAAATTGATGTTTACTTTTCATTAATCCATCTATAAGTGTTTATCCTGGAAGACATGATGTTCACTTTTTTCCATCTTTTTTTCTGAACATGCCAATGACCTCTGTTGTAATTGTTGTGTTGCTTTTCAGAATTAAAACCACCTTCGATTTCACTGAAGTAGTGTAGGTTCATAAAAGATCAGATCTTTTTGTTTGGTCATTCTGGAAGCCCAGTGTTAGCGGGAGCCATGCAGGAAGGTAGCGCATACAAGAAGGGGAGGAAGCAAAAGCATTCCTTTTTCATCTGCCTGTTCATCCCAGCTTTACCGGTTTTCCTTTTCTTCTCTCTCTCTTCATTTCGAATTCGTAAATGATTTCTCCTCACGCACGAGACTCTTTCTTGGAATGTGGTTTGTTACCCAGCATTGCATCTATCTCACTCACTGTTTGAGGAGTCATCTGAGAGAGAACCTGTGAAAGGTAGAATAAGGTCATTTTCTGGAGTTGACAGAGTGGTCTCTGGCCCCATTATAAGAGGCATGTGCAAAAAGTTGACTAAAAAATTCTCCTATGTTAATAAGGTGTAGAATGTGTAAGAAAAAACACCATCATTTGACGGGGCATACGACGGGGCATACGATGGGGCATATGATGCGACAATCCCCCCACGGCTTGTGGTTAATATGAGTATTATAAGTATATGAGTATTATCTTAGAAGTTAAATATCCAGTTTAAACAACCAAAAAATAATTAGATTTTGCCAAAGGTCTAAAGTAAGCTAAGAGATAATTTGGTGGTATAAAATCAGTGATTGTGTGTGTGTGTAAAAAGATTATTAAGTAGTTTGTTGTAAAGTGAACATACTGCTTATATAATGTGTGTTTGTGTGTGTGCGCAATCATTTAAAACAGTAATTTATAATTGGTAAAACTTCACACATTGCTGTATTTTCCTGGAATTTTATTTATGCTTTAATCAGCTTTCTTTAGAGATTCATTAGGACCCAGATGTAAAAAGAAGTTTGGAAAATGCAACCTCAGCATTTGACAATGTAATCGAAAATGTAAAGCATGCTCTATTTATTACTTCAGGAAACAAAAGTGTTTGCAAAACCATAATCCTACATTAAAATTTTGAAATGATGGTGTGTTTGATGTACTAGTTATGGCTTTGAATCTGTTAGAAATTATTGTAAGCAAAGCAATAATGGTTAAGCCTATAGAGTAAGAGAGAGAGAGAAAGAGAGAGAGAGCGTGAGTGAATGAAATTGTGTGTGTGTGTGTGTGTGTGTGTGTGTGTGTGTGTGTGTTAGTTACCCGCAAGGCTCCCAAGTTCTCTAGAAGCTGATCAGTGTTTGAAACACCCAGCAGAACAGAACTAACTCCTTCACTACGCAAACACCAGGCTAAAACAGTGGGGTGGGGGATAAATATATAAATACATAAAATATAAATAGTGGTATAAGAACAAAAAAAAGCACACACATATTCTGACTTTAACATTACTGCCTTTCCAACAAAACAGAGTAGTAGAGTAGTTTCGGTCATTAAATCTGATTAACTGAGACATTTGTCCATTTGACATTACTCATAATAATGCACACCTTTGATTACTTCACATTCTTATCAATGAGTGACACAATGCATTGTTTTTCAAATGAGCACAAAGCCTGATGCAGGTTTTTAAATTTTATTTTATAAACTGCATTCTGTAATTTGGCCGCTAGATGGTAGTTTTAGATTGTTAGAGAAAAAGGAATCCTGTTCCTCAGAGATAAGTGTTCACTTTAAAAACCAGACTAGACTAGATTGGTTGTGTTTTTGTGTACTTTTCTTCTCTTTTATTATATGTGGCGCGGCGCGACACATATATTGATCTTCCTCGGGTCAACTTTATCCTTTATTTACAAAGTTTGCCGG
>JAOUQT010303872.1:0-15737 GCA_025769995.1 Xyliphius kryptos | reverse complement strand
GGGTTCAAATCCCAGGTCCACTAAAGTTACCAATGTGGGTCCTTGAGCAAGACCCTTAACCCTCATTGTTCCAGGGTGCTGCATCAACCCTGTGTTCTAATCCCAACCATTAAGTTGAGATACTTGTAAGTCACTTTGGATAAAAGCGACTGCTAAATAAGTAACTAAATAAGTGCCCTCCACCCCCCCCCCAGCCCACAAAGTTTTCACATGATTTTAAAACCTTGTCTTCCTGTAAATGTATTTAACATTCCTCTGCATTATTTCATCTTCTATCATCACCTTGCTGCTGTCCACAGTGATGGTCCAGCTGCAGCTTTTCCTGTTGTCGTAACTGTTGGGATAATTCCCACTGCTGAACTCCCCCGAGTCCCCACTCAGCTGCCCCGGGCCCCCGCAACCTGCGTCCCACACCACATCTGCACACAGAATCACAAAAATAAAGAATAACAGTTTTAACACACCAATGATTCCTCTCTTCATCTAAATAAGAGCTCGTGCATCACAGATGAGACTCAGGTAAGATCATTTCTCAGGTTTGGTAATCTAACATCAGATGTTTTGAGATTTTAAAGCATAGCAGCATCCGAAGGTAACGCTGAATAATTCATCACTAACATTGAAATTGCATCAGAAACACAATGAGCCGCACCAGAAAGTGTAAGAAACAAAAAGACGTGATTGATGGACTTGGATGATTTATTCTGGATGATGCGGATCAGGATGAACAGTGCACTGCTGTATGAAACCCTGCGCTGTAGAACCTGCAAAACCCCACTGTCACACATTCATTCACTTCATTGACAGTTTGATTGACAGTTAAAATGTCCACAGCGAGGAATAATGCTGCGCTCAGATGATCTTTACATCTATTATACTGTCTCCTCGTTCATGCTATTATCCCCACAGGTGCTCCATCTCACAGTTATTCCTATAAAGCTTTAATGCAGGGATGAAATAAGGGCAGCAGCTATACCCAGTGGACCCACTACAGATCCTCAATCACAGATCCTCAATCACTTCAAGGTCACCTTGCTACTTGTTTCACTTCTTTATTGTTTTCAAAATGCAAAACCACGACTGTCTGATCAGATTTATCTACATCTGAGCGTAACCTTCATGTGTTCACCTAAAACACATCCATGTTTCTGGGTCTGTCAGTCTGACCTCTGTCCAGCGGCTGTGCACATCAGTGCAGTTCTCATCAGTCTGTAAAATAACCAACCATCAGCCCTGTCCCCCTGACAGATATCGGATTTGAGTGACGCTCTCAGAACACTCTCTCAGCATGTCTCTCAGCGTCTCACTTTATCAGCTGTGAGAATGTGTCCATGTCTTTCACATCTCGGCTCGATGAACTCGCAGCTTCGCAGGAACGCTGTCTGTCACAGCTTCAGAAAATAAACAGGAGCTTCATCTCTTTGTGCTGAGATACTTATTTAATTCATTATCTTCCGTTTTATTCCTCTATGAGGGTCGCGGTGAGGTTCCCCATGCCCATCCAGGGGAGAACGTCTCGGATGCTGGGCAGATACACCCAGGACAGGTTGCCAATCCATCACTGGGCACACACTCACTCACACAGCCACACACAAACACACTCCATGTGTGTTGAGCTATTTAGAGCATTCAAATGACCTTGCATCCATGTTTTTGGACTGTGGGAGGAAACCGGAGAACCCGGAGGAAACCCACGCAGGGTGAGCATGATAACTCTACCCAGATTGGAATTTCAAATGGGAATCCCCAACGCTGAGAGGAGAACGTGCTAACCACTAAACCACTGTGCCGCCTATTTGTAGATTGATTTAGACGTATTGTTCTGATTACTGACATGTTTACATCGATCTAAAAGTATTATCAACCTGATCATTATTTATTTATCCTTTATTCTTTAATCTTTTTTCTTTTTCTTTTGTTTTAATACCTGTATTTACTCTAATGTGTATTTAAATATAGAAGGTTTTTCAGCAATAAATGAATAAATGGGTGATTATTACAGATTTCGGTTTTCGTTTTAACTTTATCACTCAGTCTGAACATACGGTTTGGATCTATAGAGAGAACGAACCTGATAAATACTTGTGGTGTATAGGTACAAGTACAATGTACCCAATAATGTTTCGTGTGAGGGTTGCAGTGCTGAGGGTTTATGGTAGAAGCTGATAAAGGCAGCGCTGCCGTCAACATCACAGATTAGTGTTCATTCGGCCAAAAAGCCTCTTATACGTGGCATGAGGCCATTGTTATGCAGTTAAGACTCGCTGAAAGGGTCAAAGGTAGAATGTTACATTAGAGTGCTAACTCAGGGTTATTAAATTATTCTCCTAAATAAAATAAAAATCAATGTTCTCTGGACAAACTGCTGCAGTGCTGGTTCAGTACTTCCTCTTACATCCAGCTGTAATTAAACACGAGCATTAAACTGGAAACCAACATTTTTCTCATTTATGAAACAAAGAACAGTCATTAAAAAGCTTCAAGTAACAACTTCATTTTCTTCAGTTTAATTAAAAGCTCATTTAAAGCTGCAGGTTCTCTAACTCACACTGACCTGCAGGACCCACAGAGGGACGTTGGGTTTTAAATCCATGACTCTTTATTTGTTTTGATTATGAATGCATTTGGTATTAAATTTATTGAGCTTTAGTCGGTTTCTGTGTATAGATCGTCTTTAACTCTGAGATGTTTGAGGTTCCTCACACTAACCGCTGTTGGGTGAGAGGACCTGACTCTCTGACAGTCTCTGTTCTAGGTTATCCCAAAGGAGACGGGTGAGGTTAAGGTCAGGCCTCTGTATGGATCAGTCAACAAACTCACACAACCATGTCTTTGAAAGGGCCTTCCCTAAACTGTTTCTATAAATTTTGAAGCATCCAATTGTTTAGAATGTACAGTATTAATTAGATCCATCTGAAAAGTCTGAATAAAACATCTGAGGTGAATGATTAAGAGTAGTTTATATACTTTTGTATATAAAGTGTTCTGTGACATAGAAATCCACGGTGGATTTAAACTTACAGTAAGATATACATTATAGAAAGGGGTTCTGCAGTGTAGAATAAACGTCTCACCTCCTCCTGTGTCACTGTTCTTCTCAGTCACATACACCACAACCAGACCGATGCAGGCTGCAGTGATGGCCACAAACAGGACAATCAGACTCTTTTCCAATGTAGTAAGACGCATTTTGAACACCTCCCACGTCTTCTCTCCTCCGCGGTGTCGACCTGATGAATATGGTCACCACAGAAATGAGTGTGGTTCCATTGTCTCATGTTTATAAGCCGCATTTGCTGATGAACTTTGTCAACCTGTACTTTGTTCTAAAAAGGTACATATTCCTCCGTTGTAATCTCCTGGCTATCAGTCATCACTGAGATAGTGGAATTAGAGTTCAGGATGCTTTCAAAGTGCAGTCAGCGTGGTTTTAATGAATTAGTGATAAAAGCTCTGTATAACCTGCAGCTGTAAACGAGCAGTTTATCCAAAGCAACTCACATGTATCCCAACTTGGTGGAGGTTAATGGAGCAAAAAGGTTCAAGGGTCACGCTCAAGGACCCACAGTGGTAATTTCAGTGGACCCACAACCTTCAGATTGGTAGTCCAACACCCTAATCCCTCTGCTGCCACTCGCACTCCAATTAAACTAAATATGGAAACCTGATCTCTAAACTCTTCAGTTCAGATTCATAAGTGTGTAAAGCAGCTTTGTGAGAATACACTGCTGTCAATAAGATCTATATACATAAATGACCTGAACCTGTAATGCTTGTTAAACACAGTTATCCAGGATAACCACAGTTATCTAATGAAGGTCCAGCAGCTGCACATTATCTGAACATCACCTCAAACATCTGGAGACTGGTAGACAACACTACCTAAAGGCTTCTAAAGACTACATATACGTTTATATATAAGAGTATAAGCTAAATAAATGTTTGGGTTACGTTTGATCTCTTGAATTTGATTTGGTTTCCCAGAACAGAAAGTCTAACTCTGAGATGTTGATGGTTCCTTACATGAACATCAGAACGTAACCTATTCATTCAGAACATTGTTCTTTGTTAGAGGGGTTATTGGTGTTGGTGTTGGGCTTATTTGTCGATCTAAAGCCCAAATCCACTAAAGTGACCAATATGGGTCCTTGAGCAAAACCCTTAACTCATTGCTCCACGGTGCTGCTGTGACCGAACCTGTGTTTTGACCCCAACCAGTTTGGGATATTTGGAAGTCTTTGACTAAAAGTGTGTATTAAATGACCAAATGTATATGTAATGTAAAAGTAGAGGGTGTTGTGTGCTTTAGGTGACAGTCTCACTGCGTAATTCACTTTCCACTGAGAATCAATTCACAGACAGATGTGTTATTATTTTATTTTAGATAAGATTTACACATATTCTTTAATGTACTCTGTCCTTGTTCAGTGTTCTCCTGATGATAGATTAAGAACATTGCCATGAGTCAGTGTGAGAGACTTTAGTTGGTGAGGTGTTTTTCTGCGTTCTCTGAATGTTATTATTGATAATACATTATATAATTTCTAGTACAAAGCCGTTTCAGATGAGTGGATGCTGTAAAGATGAAAAAAGTGGAACCAAGTTAGAATGGATGTCATGAACACTTCTGTTGGTGTAAAGTATTCGACTTCCAGTTGTTTTTTTTTTTTGTTAATATTTTTTAGAAATACAATAAATGTTATTTTTTTCGTATCTTATGTTTAGGCAATTTATGAAATAAATTGTCAGGTTATTATTATAACGCTGTTCCACAGAGTTTTTATGATTAGAAACCCTTTATTATCTCATCATGATGATATCAAAGAATGGCAAAGAGCGACTGCAGCTCCTATTAACACAGAGTCTGATATTAAGTGCTATCAGTAAGATTACACCGACACCATGCACATGTATCAGCACAAGTCTTAACTGCATTGATATCCTCGTGTTCATGTTTCATTTAAAAGGTATTGTTTTTTAATCAGGTATCTGTAAATTTAGAGACCACAGGACCAAAACCTCTTTACTAATCCCTTGAGTGGATGGGAGTTTTATAAATGACATTTTTTTGTTCAAATAATTTACATATTAGCACCTTCGACATCAGAGTCTGATCTCTGAATAGACAAACATTCCCACAGTCACTAAATTTTGTTGAAAACCCTCCCAGTTTTAGCTCCACAAATTAGCAACCATCTGCAATGCCTTATCAACCACCTGTAATCACCATAGCAACCACCCTAGCAACTGCATATTGAAATTCTTGCCTGCATCTGATAAACCTTAACAACCAACTCACAATTCAAAAATCTTTGCACCGTGCCTACCATCACCGTAGCAACCACCTGCAACATCTTACCTACCACACTGCTGGTCCATGGAGACCTAAATTAACAATTTATCCCCCGGGGATCAATAAAGTATTCTGATTCACAACCAGCAGCTCTTAACTTTACCTTCATCTCAATTTTATTTTGATTATTTTGATTGTACGTTTAGGTGATTGCTGTTCTGGTTATTCACACTCTCAGGATTGTTATTTATGTATTTATGATCAGAAGGATGAGATTGTTTCATCCTCATCTCAAAGCTGTGAATGATGACACCTGGTTTGACATGAGAGCGAGGTGTCACCCTGGTGTCAGTTAAGGGTACTGTCTTTTAAAACACAGTCAAAACTAACGGGAGCCTGTAACTCAGTGTGTTTTATCTTTGATTACAGTTTTGTTCTTCTTGGTCAGACTAAGGGTCACGTCCAGGTAGAGTTTCAACCTGAAATCTGATAAAAGCAGGGTTCAGATGCAGCCTGTTGAAAGTTTGTTTTAAATGAGCTGATGACCCACAGGTTCTCTGGTTCTCTGAGACTGACCTCCGTCAGCCTTCTCTTATCTGTGTGAGGGCTGAATAATAATCACCAGGTGAATAAATGAACACTGAGATTTGTAGGATTGGTTAGACGAGGTGCAGCTCTGTTACGATCTCTGACTGGAATGATGGGAAGGTAGATGATGTGAATCTACTTTAATTGCTTGGCTGAATTAAATAATGAGAGGAGGATACTACGCTGAATTTAAAAATATCTCAGTGCTGAGGGAAACCCTGCTCAGACTGTAATCGATTGCTTTCAGGAAAATAAGCTCTTATAAAACGAGGCATTATCTCTCTCCTGCCAAAGCGAGATCCCTCCGGCTCAGAGGAGCGCCGAACCTGAGCTTGTTAACCACGTCTCAGCGCTAAAGAGAACTCACCATCATGTCAGTTCTACAGGAAATGAAGCTTATTAGAGAAGGAATCCCTGCCTTTATTTAGTTTATTCTTAATTTAAGGCTTTTGTTTTCTATTTGCTGATGAAACTGTATCTTATTTTGATTGGTTCATTCTAATTCTATAAAATATTATAATCATGTCTAAAATATCTATAAGCTCCATCATCTGACCAAACAGTCCTGCTCAAAAATAGCACTTTAATGCACAATTATTATTTTCATTTATTTATTATCTTCTGCTTAATTCTTAATTCTTCACAAGGCTCCTGGGGGTGAAGGGGGGGGGGGGGTTCTCCATGCCCATCCAGCAGAGAACGTTTTGGGCGCTGGAAAGATACACCCTGTGCCAATCCATCACTGGGTACAGTCACTCACACACATAATTATTATAATTACACTCATTTAATTTACTTAAAATTGATGTTTTTGGACTGTGGGAGGAAACCTGAGAACCCAGAGGAAACCCATGCAGACACGGGGAGAACATGGAAACTCCACTCAGATTGGGATTCGGACTGGGAATCCCCAGCACTGAGAGGAGAACCTGCTACCACTAAGCCACCGTGCCATCACAATTATTATTTGTTGAACTAAATTTAATGAGAAAACACGTGTTATTCTCCATTCTATTAGCTCCACTGATCACACAGATGGGGTTTGTAGTTCCATCGGTTACAGACTCTGTTAGTCCTCTTTACTGTGTTCTCTGATGATCAGCACCATGGACAGAGCAGGTGTTATTAGGGTTGTGGATGGTTCTCAGTCACTGTGTGATGTTTTAAACACCTCTGCAGTCTCTGGTCGGTTATTTAAATGCAGTAAATAAATGTGACCTGTTCATTAAACCGTCTGTTCCATTCGGAGAAACTCGTCCAAAAGATGGAGTTTAACTGGGATTTCAGAAACACTGGAACCAAACTCCAGTACATATAGTTCTGAATTATTAAAACCTGTGAGGAGCTAAACACACAGCTGCTTCTGCAGATTCTCATACATCTGCATTCTAACACCCATTCAGAACAGAAAGCTGCACATACAGACTCACATCCACGCTGCAGCACAAGGTCACCTTTATTTGGCTTCATTAGAGACCTGCTTTATTACCTCTGACAGATGCATTCATAAATCACAGCTCCTGCGGTGGAGAACGCAAGACAAACCATCTGCAGGAACCTGCATTCTCTCTCTTAAATAGTTTATATGCAAAAATTCTAATGATTAATTTATCCTCTTCTTACTCACTTTTGTTCTCTCAGTCATTTCTCTCTCACACTTGATGTTTTATCTTTCGTTCTTTCTCTCCTTCTTTCTCTCCCTTACTGCTTCTTTCTCTCTCCCTTTCTCTTGCTGCTTTTTTCCCTCAAATTTTCTTTCCTGGCCTCTCTCTTTCTCTCTCTTTCTCTCTCTCTCTCTTTATCTGGATCAGCTAATTATCTTGATGCAGCTGCTACTGTAACTGACTCGGTTCTGATGTTTTGCAGTTTGCTGAACGTCGTTTTCTTGTTTATAATCACTGATTCCACCGTAACAGGATGACAGAGTGAGGTGCGGTGCAGCAGATGGATGTTGGACGGACGTTGGATAGATGTTGATTCACCATTTAAAAGAAGCAGATGTATCTCTAAGCATAATTAAAGAAGAAAACATAATATCTCATAGTGATCCCACACAAAGAGAGAACATACAAAAGCCATGCAGAAGCTACCAAGTTATTCTCTCTGGGTTTTAAATCCAGGGCATCTTGCTGTTTGTTAATTGGAATAACACATTAGAACTGGACATCAGTAAATAAATGGCCATCAGCAGGACACGTTCTGCAGTCCAGCCTCAATGAGGATAAACGAGGAAGATCGAGTTCACAGCAGTCTGCTTCACTTTGCAGCAATTTAGGTCAAGTTTTCACCAGTTACAGTGAAAAACAGCAAATGTGGAGCGTGTAGAATTTGTGAAATGATTTATGACCGAGATAGGACTGTAGATTTGGTCAGTGTGAGTGACAGATTTTGTTAAAGACATTATTAGATGTCCATGAAGCAGCACCGGACTTCACCAGACGCAGACATGATGCATTTAAAGCTTTTTAGAGAGAGCAGAATAAACTCCTGTAAGAACCTGTCAGTGAATAAAGCCCCGTGTAACCAAACGATAAATCCCACACTGAGAACACTGCAGCATTAGAAACCAACGTCCTTCAGTGCGTAGCCTTCAGATCCGGCTCTGCTAAGTTAATTAGGTGGCGCACATCACACTGAAGGAACGACCGTTCACTCAACTCTAAATTATGGACCAGAATTTTATACAAGGAAAACATTCATTCTGGCTGAGTGCAGGAAGCGTTTCAGTGCCGTTGATGTTTTAATCAGATCAGAAAGTGCACTGTCAGCATTCTCACACTGCCCACTGATCTGAGGTCTGTGCTTCCCAATAACCATCAATGTTCCTGGAATTTAGGTTTTTTAAATTTTTAATCTAATAAGTTATTCTTTTTTTTGCATTTCTGTTTAATGTGAATGAATGAAGTTGTGGTTGATGAGGGACTCACAGTGACTGCTCTCTAAAGCGTCACTAATGAAACTAAAGTTTGGAATCAGACGCTCAGACTGTTTCAGACTCCATTAAACCTGAAGAAGAAGATAAATCCTGCATTCAAACAAAAGCTGTGAGTTTACACCAGAGGTTTTAACGGTGATGCTGAGAAGCGATGTGGAAATGACCCCTGGGCTGAAGCTCGATAGCTCCACCTCCATCGCTAAAGTCCTTTTAACGACCTCAGTGTGATTGTGGGAGCTGAAACGCTGGTCTCATACGTATAAGAACAGTAAAGGACTTCAAATGCTGACCAGACTTTTGAAAAAAGACTGGAGATTTTTTTTTTATTTTGCAGATCTGAATTGCAAGAGATAAGATAAAGGATGCAACAGATTACAGTACGGAAAAATACACTAATTAAATCTAATTTTTGATGAATTTGGATAATTAGGAGTTGAACATCTGGACAGAATCAGAGAACATTTCCCAACAGAAATCACAAATCAGTATCTCCACTGTATGTATCAGTGTCTAAACCCGCCAGGCATGGGGAGAACCTACCCACACACTCTTGCTGTGAGGTGAAGCATGCAGTCTCATTGAAACCAGTTAACAGTCAAAGCATTTTTTTTATTTATGGTTTTAATATAAAATTAGGATAACATTGTTTCTGAACGGCATCATATACACACAATTTACTTTACGTACAACAAGCTGACGGGTTTTTAAACGCAAACAGTCCGGAAAAAAATATAATAATAAAAAAACGCAAAATGTAAAAGAGTTTACCATGAAAATCTTAACGTTGCATGAGGGTTTGTACAAAGTATTTCAGTAGATAATCAGTGCAATGATGGGGGGGGGGGGGGTTTGCCATCAGGACACTAACACATACATGCACATATGGATCTACATATGGTTATTACAGCTACGTCATTATTGCCGTTTCTTTATTTCATTTTACCTTTTTAAATAACTTTCCTTTAGGATTCAGAACATTTTGAATCTCTGCTCTCGCCACCCGCTCGCCGTACGCACCGTGAGGGACGAGTCCTGTCCTGCTTGGAACCAAAACATCCCCCACGGAAGGTCCTGAAGCCAGCACTCATCAGACTGGACCTTGGATACGCCCCAATTTTCCGGTTTTCATTCCTGCACCGACGGAGGGGAACGTACGCAACACGTGGGTCGTCGGACGCTTTTAAACATGGACCTGAAGACGTTGGGTTGCCGCCGCTTGCTCTTCTTTCCGGCTGGAGAGTCGATGGATATGGATTTCCTGAGTGTTGTCTGCACTATGATTTTCTTCTCATGCTCTTTGATCTTGCACTGGAGGTGACTCTGAATGGCGAAGCCCAGCGACTCTGGATCCAGTGATGCTCCGTATACCTCCCACGTCATGCCCTGTTCATCCCACACCACATCATGGACGTTCTTCTTACTTGCCTTGGCTGCTTTCTCCTGCTCATTTTTGTTCGCTTTAGCCTCCGGTTTGGAACTCTCAGGCTTTAACGTTCCCTTTTCTCTCTGCTGCTCTGTTTTCTCTGGACCTTGTGTTGCTGGGGTTGCAGCTCCTGTAGTGGGCCCTGGGTTGACCTTATTACCAGCTGTACCAGATACACCCGCTGGAGAGGTCTCGGGAGGTAAAACAGAGGGTGGACATCTGGGTGATAGCTTCGACTGCTCACAGGTGTCAGACTGAATTTGACGTGTCTGATCAGAAGATTTTGGTTGAAGGCTCTTCTCATCAGAGACCTGTTTCTTAGAAGGAACGATGGAGGCTTTGTGATCCTCACTTTCACAGCTAGCGCTAGTCAGTGATTTATTATGGCTTGTCGACTCAATATTGATCTGATAGACCGGCTGAAGTGGAGGAAATCCTTTGTGAGAACCATATGCTGGTGGCTCTTTGAACTTGGCTCCAAGTCGTCCCTCCTGTTGGTAAGTTACATCAGTGGGCACCAAAACACTACCACAACCTTTCCCTGACAGAGCTGTGAGAGCTTTATTACATGAGTTCTTGGGAACCAATGGGATCTCTGAGGAGATAAACGAAGGCAGCTCAGATTTGTTCGCTGTGTAAACCACCACAGAGAGGTTGGCCGTTTCATCCATCTGAAGACCTCTGGAGGTCTGATTGCTGGTGAGCTGATTTGTGAACAGGCTTGGACTTGTTTCTACAGATCGACTGCAGACTGACGCCACCGCCTGGACTTCCACGTCCTGGTGCTGTATGAGAGGTGAGTTGGTTTCTGATGTCATGGTGGAGGCCTCACGAAACAAATTACTGTGGTTCCTTTGTTCTTCCATTGAAGCACAACTCTTTGAACTGGTTACCTCATCAGACTTAAATGGAGGTAAAGGCCCCTCAGGGCGGAGCTGCTGGATGTGTTTAGTTTCTGTAGGATGAGGTTGGGTTACATTATCTTTGATTTTTCTGAGGACCGTTGTGAAGCATGTTTGCTCTGTTTCTAAGGCGGAAATCGTAGCCTTGGTTACATCTGAAGGTTTGGAAAGCCGATTTGGGGACGTCTCATCCTGGGGGTCTAGAGCTGGGTCTTTCAGAGGTTGGTTTACGTCACTGAAGTTTGACTGGTTTGGCTTTTGACTCTTCGTGTTAGAACCTGTTGCAGTTACTGATGATCCGTTCTTTTGCTGGTCAGGCATCGATGAGACGATTTGTTCCTTCTGAACCCCCTCAACCTCTGATGCCTCCTTTTGTACCTTCAGTGTCCCTGCTGATCTGACCTGTGGATCCTGAGGTTCTGATGACATGCTCTGTATCTTCTGCTCTCTCTCAGCTTCTGCTTTACTGTGAATCTTCTCCGTCACTGATGGTTTGGTCTGTGACTCCTGATTGGCTGTAGATAATCTCTCTACCTTCTGTATCTCATGAACCTCTAATTCTGTACTCAGATTTATCTCAGTTTCTGATGAGGTCTCCTGTGCCTTCAAACTGAATAGTTTTGTATGTTCTTTCTTCTCTGTGGCTGCTAAACTGATCTGCATCATGCCTGATCTTTTCCTGTCCTCCTCTGGAGATGAGCATGTGGTCTGGACCTTCTCACTGACTGATGTTCTACTCTGTAGTGTTTCCTCAGGCTGAATCCTCTGGTTTGTTCCGACAGCTGCACCTCCATTTGTTTTCCCATCGTCTTTGGAAAGCTCAGACGAGGCGCTGGATGGACATGGCTCTGTGATTTTGGGTAAGTTGCTCTGTAACGTTGAATTGAGATTGTTGTGATTGAGATTGTTCTGAGAACTGTTCACACACTGATTCGTCTTGGTGTTGATGTGCTGCTTCTGGGCTTCTGGGTTCCGATGACTGCCGCTGTTTGAACAAGCAGCGTTTACTGTCCCGTCTAAAGTTTTTTCTGTTTCTTTATTGGGGGTTTTGTTCTCCATATCATCCTGCTCCTGTTTGTTGTATTGAGAAGACGACTGATTGATCGATTGATCGATGTTCAGATTTAAGTCTGATTCCTGGAGACAGTTTGCATTCGTGTCCTTGTTGTTAAAGGCATCCGTCACAGACAGCCGCGGGACCATCTGAACCGTAACGGTCCTCTTAGGGTTCGGTGCACTTCCCATTGCAAATCCAGTTCTACCTTCAGATGAATATGGTGAGTCTAAAAAAGCAAAAAAAGGAATTTCTTTATTGTTTTTATTCATTCCTTATTTTTTTCATCCTAATCATGGTCATGTTGTGTGTTGAAGCCCCTCCCACTGCTGAAAACTCACACACAGATAAACTCACGGAGCCTTCCACAACCAAATCACAACTTTATTTTAGGTAAGGACCATAAAGTCATGGTGGGGTGAGGCTGAAGTAGAAGAACCTGATTGACTTCAACCCTTATTTAACACTTTGGATTGAACTACAACAGAGATTGTGAGCCAGGTCCTCACAAATGCTCCTCTGGATTAATGGACAAAAATTACACACAAAACCTTGTTTTAGATTTTCGGGGGTCTCTGGAGATAAAGTCGTCATCCAGGTGGATTGGACAGTTGAATGTAACATCTAACAAACATCTAATGAATGACAGCTGATCAGTCCACAGAGTAAAGATGGCATCACTCCAGTTTACGTGCCTTCATTTAAACGAATCACTTCTTAAGTTTTACACATAATATTAAAATGTCCAAAATGGCAAAATATGAGAAGATGATAAAGATGTTCTCTTGAGACCTGAGACTGCATATCCACCACATTAAACACAGAGTGGATTCATATCGACCCTACGGTCAGTTTAAGGTTGCTTTTGGATTTATCTACTGGATATAAAGATTTTTAAATAAAAAGGGAAAGTTAAACTGTAATTGTTTGAATTTTAACAGGATGATTAAAGACCTAATGTTTTGTGATTTTGCACAAGAACAATTCTAAGACAGCAGTGCACTGCAGATTTCTCCATTCAGCTGACATTAAGGTCTGATCAGATTATTTTACATCTCCTCAGTACCCACACTGCATCTGTCCGAGTGCAGCCAGAGCGTCCTGCTCATATGACATTCTGATGATGTCCGGTTGTTGCGGGATGTCTTGGGCAGGATACAGAGTGTGTCGAAATAAAACCCATCAGTGCAGCCGGCTGACGGTCACTCACAGCTTTCTTTGGGTTTTGGAGGAAACACGCTGTGCTGCTATAACGTCTGCTCTGTGGGCCAAAAAACTGCTTTCTCTCTCTCTATCAAACTGCACAAACTTCATTTTGCACAAAGCAAACGATAAATCAGGAGGGGCGAGTGCGGAAAACACGGTTTGGAAGTCCATCGTGCT
Organism: Xyliphius kryptos; assembly: GCA_025769995.1. NCBI lineage: Eukaryota > Metazoa > Chordata > Actinopteri > Siluriformes > Aspredinidae > Xyliphius > Xyliphius kryptos. The sequence continues at coordinate 2,159 of JAOUQT010303872.1, read as the reverse complement.
TTGCATTTCAATCTCTGAATGGATCAGATTTATTGATTTCCAGCCGGGCAGTTCTAATACTGACCATTTATCATTAGAGTCGGGGGAAAGCAGAGGACACAAATACACACAATGCATGCAGCAACGGCTTTGTCTTCAAAGGAATAAAGCATCAGACGGATCACAATATTTATGATTTATATAAATAGATGATATATATATAATATATATGTCATGCAGTTAAATGTGATGGATTACAGATGAGTTGACATTAATGGCGCTTCAGATCGGATTTAAAGGATGAATGCATGAATGCAATGTCTGCGGGATGCATGCCCGTTAGGAGAACATACTAACATGATGATGACGGTGGAGAGGTCGCGCGCTGCGGATGACCTTGTGGAATGATGTCAGGTATCGGAGGCTCGGCTCAGAACAGAACTGCTCCTACCTGTCCGGCTCTCCGGCTCGGGCTCACATGTCCTCGGTCCTCGGTTCCGAACCCTGCGCAGAATACCAAACAGAGACGGAGCGCGGCAGCGGAGCGAGGCCACGCCCACCAGAGGGCGCTCCTATGGTAACGCCACCGAATGCGGCGTGCTGATTGGTGTGTGTAATGTCTCTCCTTTAAATATTAACAAACACAATAATATAACATTTTCTGTAGAAACCTACACTAAAGGTTTATAACACAACATATCATCACAGCATCACACACATCAATGCTGCTGCACACTCTGTTACACACGTCCACCTCATTGCGCCACCATGTGGATGTGGAATCAGAGACAGTAGGTCATCTGCTGCTGCACTGTGTGTGTTCTTTATCCTCTGATCAGTAACAGAATGCTGCAGAATGATGATGATGATGGAGGGACATGTGTCAGTAGATGGATTAATAAAGCAACAAGCCTTTAGAGGGCGTGGTATTATTGGGAATAAATGACATTTTGCCATCTAGTGGTCAAATGTAAAATTATGTTCATAAAAACATCAGAAAACTAATGTATTGTACATCACGCATTGATGCGACTGTGAAGCGCTCAGAGTTGTGCGTTATTGTCAGTGATATCACAGCTGGACAAATGGCTCAGCGTACATGCTAACCACTAAGCAATCTTAATCTTAATCTTAATTAAATGTATTTTATTATTTCTAAATTAAATCAGGTCTCACAGATACAAGCTCTTCGTTGTCATGCCTACAGGCTGTAACAGCAATCAGCAGTGATCCTGATGGTGCATTAAAAAGAATGGAACTAAAGTAAAAAGACTTTAACGTCAAATGTACTATGTATAGAAATTGTCTTCAGTATTTTTGTGAACAGTAGTGTAGCTATACATGTCCAAGTTCTTTAGAACTGAGATTATATTCAGAGGTGTCAGTCAGTGTTTGATGGTGTTTTGTTCTTTGTTCTCAGCTCTGGGGATGAAGATGTCTGTCAGTTACATTACAGACCTAAAACATCTACAGCAGTTTGAACTGATGGTGTTCAGATCAGATGTTCATGTATGCTGACTGATCTACTGAAGCAGTGGAGGTTGAGTCAGTGTTACAGTGAAGCTGGGAGCCTGTTGTGTATTTGTGCAATATGTTACAGCTGCTGGTTGCCCTAAATTTCCCTTCGGCATAAATATCTATCTATCTGATGTGTGCATTACTGATGGTGAACTGCAGAGTTCTGCTGCACGGCGGCAGTGTGCTGCATCGAGCTTCAGTAGGTCAGCTTGCTCTCAGTGGAGCAGCGGTTTGAGAGCAGCAGCTTCTCCTGCAGGTTGAGGTTGAATCGTCGGGATGCATTGCTTTGCTGAGATTTTTAATAACTGCAGCTGTGCAGGACGTTCAGGAAAGATCTCTGAATATGTGTGCACACAGAACTCTGTGTGGTTATACATGGTTCCAAATCAAAGTTGGGCCAACTTTTTGACTCACGCGCCACAATGGGATCTAACATTTAACTCAGTGACCGCATCTGACCTGCGCCTGTAGTTTGCACATCACTGTTCTGAATGGTCTCCATTTATACATTTTTAAACTCTTCCCCCGGTTGTCTGCTCTGAGTTCTTTTCTTTTTTTAGGAACGAGATTCCAGTTCCAGTTGTATCAAACCCTGAGCTTCATTTCATGTTCTCTCTCAGAACACCAGAACATGTTTATTATTCATTCATTATTCCTCTATG
>JAOUQT010303856.1:0-15743 GCA_025769995.1 Xyliphius kryptos | reverse complement strand
GATTTAATATATATATATATATATATATATATATATATATATATATAAATTATTATTACCTTCCTGATTAAATGCATAAATTAATTCATAAACAATAAAGAACCGTAGAAGCTGCACAACTTACCCACAGTTATTAACTGCCATGAGATTAGAAACCAGCACAAAGGGGTAGGTCATCATACTAGCAAAAAACTGAATAAATAGATACAAAGATTAGAAATTTTAAAAAATTAATTTTTCTTTTTCAAAATCTAAAATAATAAACACAAATAAAATATTTAATTACTCACCCCAGTTGCAGCTTGAGAACAGTTCTTTATCTCATCTGTGTGGCTAGTCTACAAAAAAAAAGGAAAATATTTGTTCAGATCACTCTCTATTTATGTAAAACTGTAAAAACAGTTCTAAAACTGTTTAGGGAGTGGTAGCTCAGTGACTAGGGAGTTGGGTTCACAAACTAATGGTCGTAGGTTCAAGCCCCCAAGTCCACTGAAGTTAACAATGTGGGTCCTTGAGCAAGGCTATTAAATGGGATACTTGTAGGTCACTTTGGATAAAAGCGTCAGCTAAATGACGAAATAATACTTACTGAGTCACCTAAAGCATATGTGTTGAAAAGGTGGGAGAGCATGTTGCAGATCCATAGTGAAAGGATATCACCAATAAGCCTTGGAATCAGGCCACTATGGGACATACAAATACAAGGCACACAGAGAGACAGACCAAAAAATGTAATCTTATGGCATCACTAAAATAATTAAATATTTATTACAAATTTCAGCACATACGCAAAAAATCCAAGGACTCCCTCTTCTTTGTAAATGGTGAGAACGGAGTCAAAAATACCACTGAAAATCAACACAAGTACATCAGCATGTGTGAAATAATACTTGAGGTAAAATGCAGAAGATAGAAAGTTAGAGATAAAACATGTTCATAAAAGCCACACTGACCTGTACTTAGTTTCTCTTCCAATAAACTGGACCATGCATCTAAGTGTAATCACTGTAACAATAAAGAAATAATAATAATAATAATAATAATAGTAATAATAATAAAAGCCCTCAAAAACAATAAACCACTTTGGAACGTTACTATATTAGGCATCAAAATATCAGACTGCTACCATGGAATGGATGTGTGACGATCGTGGCACAGGAACGAGCGATCATCTCCTTTGTTGTCTATAGAAACAAAACGGATGAAGTGTGAGTAAATACTTTTGATAAAAAACTTTCCATCAATAATAAAGAAACACAAGGTTCACATCATAATTCAATAAAATGTTGATTTTTAATTATTTTAAGTCGCCTATGTTTCAAGCAAATCAATAGTACAGAACTGTGTAATAAATGCAACACCAGTGACAAAACCTCAACCTGACAATTTTACATAGTAGTATTATTATTTTTTTTTATATACAAAGCAAGTAATTTTATGAAGGCCATACCTCATTGACTGCATGCTGTATGGAACCCTCCTCTGTCTTCTGGTCAGTGTCCAAAACCTGAAAGATAATAAATAATTTAAACTTAAAATCAATTGTTCTGTGTAAAGACTCTTACTATAGAGAACTGCATTTTAAAATAAAATAAAACAAACATTAAAATGAATTACAGAAAAGTAACAATACCTTTATGTTTTGATCATGGCATTTCTAGATAAAAAAGATAAAAATAAAACAACACACTTGTTTATAGTGAAAATGTAAATATATATTTTGAATAGTGACACATTTAATAATGAATAACTATGGACTTTTGCAAGCAAATATCCAATAACTTTTTCCGACTGTAAATATGTTAGTTAGTAAATCTCACGCTGACACTGAAAAACCCACACTGGCTTTGTTCTTATACATACACACTTTCCATACGCAGCTGTTAAACATGTTTTAAACATAATCGGAGCCAGCAATACCAGATCCACAGTTAATACCAAATGGAACTTAAGTATCAAACTGTAAGCACACTATGACTTAAAGGGCAAAACACTACAGTTTTGCATTTACGGAATAGAAAGCGAGTGATCTAGATTAGAGTATGTATAGTATGTATGTATAGTCTTACCTGCAGCACTTTACTATGAACAATAGTTCCAATGTTCGCTGCACACAGTCGCGGGACAAGACCGTTGAACAGGCCCTTTTTCCCATCGATTTTAATTATGTGTTTTGCTATAAAATGAAGAAAACACTCAATTTTGAGCATTCAGCACCTGAAAAGCTACATATCACAGCCTATTTTAAGAATAAAACAGGGCACATCTCTTAATCACACCCATCACTTCAACGTTACATAAAGATGAAATACGAAGTTACACAATTACAGACAGTAATTGTATATCTATGTTACAAAATCTGGTCGTTTGTCCAGCTGTGCCATCACTGACGAGAATGCACACCTCTGACCGCTTCACATTCACAATACATTCATTTTCCGATGTTTTTTTTTTAATAAACTGCGTTCTGTAATTTGGCTACTAGATGCCATTATTTGACCGTTAGAGAAACTGGAATCCAGTTACTCTGTGATCAGCATTCATTTGAAAAAAAAAATGACCAATTTACATCACAGAAGACCAGTTTATTATAAATCAAACCCTGTTTTTTTTTTTATTCTAGTGCATTTGTAACTATTTCATAAAAGCAATAAGGTAGTCGGGTTGTGTTTTGCATTGTGCCATTGTCCCGTGATTTAGTCACAATAATGCATGCCCCCTCACTTTAGTTTGCGAATCAATATTAGGTAATAAAGCAATACTCAAAAGATTTACTGTGTAAAAAAGTAAACTACATCACTGTACATACCATATGCAAATAGCCCCGGCAAATGATGTACCTGTCGGCCAAAAAAAGTTCTGCCAAGAGTTGGTGGAAGAGGTTCATGACCCACCTAAAAGCAAATTTAAAATAGTTCTTAGCTGAACTCATTAAATCAGCACATAAAAAGGATTCAGTTAGGTAAAACACAAAAAGCTTCCAGATTTAGGATTTATAAAATACAAAACTGTGTACATTCTGTGACTGTTTTTCCCATTTTAAGTTTTTTTTATTTAAATAACTAAAACATGTAAAGCAGTAACCAGTGGACTAACCTGCTAGAACACACAAACAAATTCTACCTGCCCGATGATGAAAATTTTAAGTGTAGGCGCCGCACTACTAGTGTAGCCAGAAACTTTATCTGCATGATAAAGCAACAATCTGTGTATGGGTATGTGTGTGTGTGTGTGTGTGTGTGTTGTACTGCTTATGTAACATTGTAACAATGCATTTAGGTGTATGTAGGTGTACATTGCTCACTGTATCTATTTCTCAGTGAGCTACAATTGAACTCATTTTATCAACAATAACTTTAACATTTTTAAGAATTGTCAATAATTATTAAATAGTTTTATCTTTCGTTATGCTATGAAAATCCAGTGTGGGTTCACCAGCCATACAAGCCCAACTACAAGATAACCAGAGCAACATTTTTTAAAACGTTTTTACATATTTCTGTGACAGCTGAATATTGTTATTCATTGCAGCCTAAACTATACATTGTCAGCACGCCCAAAAGGTTCATCCGGCCACCTTAACACTTAAACAGCACAAGAAAAACAAAACAAAAGATAATGTCATATTTGCAATAACCGTCAGTAACTTATTTGTGCATTATGGAAAGAATAGGTAACTCCCTTATGTAGTACAATGACTGGGCAAACTTGAAACCTCACCTTTAATCCCCCCTTTATTTTAAATGCACTGGAATGGTGGCAATTGTATGGTTCATGAGCCTGGTGCCCTGTTTGATTAAAAAGTTAAAATTTTGTTTAAAATCTGATTTGGAAAATAATGTCAAATGACTATACTGTAAAAAATGGCATTTTTCTTAAAGTTGTTTTTGCATCAGTTCAATGCATTGTGCAGAAAACGAAAGTAACATCTTTGTCTCCTGGAGAAACAAAGTTACAAAAGTTCTAAATACAAAGACCCAAATAGCATTTTTTTGGTGACGTAAATATATATTAGTAGAGGATTACACAATGATCGGGAAGACAATTCAGAAAAAGTGTTCACAAAATGTTAACCTCCGATAAGCTCCATAACCTTCAGCTGATCTAAATGAAGGACGCGCTTCCTGGACATTGACCTGGACATTGGAGTAATAAAAAGCTATCTGAAGTTCGGTGTGCTGGTTCGGGTTTCAGCAGTTAGCATATTTATGTGATTCAATTATCAAATTATTAAACAGTCTAATGCGTAGTTTAACTGCACCTGTCTCTTTAACCAGCTAAACCATTAATTCTGCCGGTCGGCCTTAACGTTCCCAACTTAATCCCAAATGGCTAAATTACTTATAACACAGTGCACTAGACGGAAGACGCCCTCTACCTTTATCGACTTTTTTAGGGTGCTTTAATTAGTGGGCATGTATCGATTAGTAACTCCCCTTTACCTCTCAGTAACAGACAAGCGATAAGCGATCGATGACAGCAAAACCATGTGTAGGTCAATAAAGTGATAGAAAACAACCTGTTATCTGTAGTGTACCAAACACTACATACAGTTAAATACCACTACATAACCTGTTAAAAACTACAATTTACTACAAACTAAAAGCCAACTAGCTAACCACCAATGGCTCATCTTAATGCAGCGACTCACATAAAGCATCGGTCCCTGCAAATATTGCACAATCATCCTTACCTGTATCAAAACCTTGATGTACATAAGAGGATGGGAAAGGACAGTTAGTCCAGTTCCTAGGACTATTTGACTACTCGCGTCCGCCATTGTACAGCGTCAGCTTAAGCAATGCGGCTAATCGACTAGATGAGTGCATCCGGGTACTTTGCGCCACACCAGCTTTACGCCCCTTTGAGTGCCAACAAGATGTGTTCATAAACTACGCCGTGTAGTGCACTAGGAAGGGAACATAAAGCTGCTTCACACACCTTCTGGTGTACAATGAGGACAACGCCGACTGCAGATGGTTGTGGCTGTATGTCCAAACGTTTTTATAATAAGTTTATATTAATAGTAATGACAATAATAATCGATTTGGGCAATATTGTTTACAAGTCCAGTACTTTATTAAACCCTACACACATTTTTTTTAGATTCATCGAATCCACATATGGCCTGTAAGTTCCAATGATACACTGTGTTTATTTGTAGTCTTTATAATCAACGAAATATCACCTTATCAAATATTCAATTATTTATTGGTGTATTTAATATTTAGTATTGAAGTTTGCCGCAATTGTTCTAATTCAAGCATCAAGTTTATGTTAAAATATAGTACAGTTTAACAACAGAAATATAAATGCTTCAATTGAAAATGTTTTTTTTTAATTACCAATTTAGAGAGTATCAAAGATATTTTTGACATCTCAATTCCATTCCATGCCATTTTTTTGTTAATTAGCGTTTTTAACAGAATGACGGACTCAACCGTCACAGTTCTAAACTATTGACGCCAGGTGTCGCCAGTGAACGCACAGCAAATTGAATGTATGGATAAAGAAATACTTTTTATAGTTGTAGTATTAACAGGTTGGGAAAGTAAAATGACAATTTCTATTAAAGAACATTCTATGAAATAACGTATTATAGCTAAAAGGGTGAATAAATATTTAAATAACAAATACTTTTATATTTCTGGCACAGTATTTTTAATAGTTTTAATATTTAAGAGGGCAACTATGTAATAGTCTATTCCATATGCAATAGTCTATAACCAAGAGTGCCATGGTGAACCATGATTAATGTAGGAACATAGATTTAGTGTGTGCTCTGCTTTATTTCCAGGGAATACGTTTTATTGTATGTATTTTTATTGCAATGACCATTTTATAAAATGTGTTGTTCTGGTCCAAATAACGTCTTTCCTGTGGTTCATTCACAATAATACACACCCTCTTGTGCCTTATTGCTTTATCATATGTGTATGAAGACCATCGATATAATGTTACTATTTTTAATGAAGCGAGTTAAATGACATATTATTTAATGTGCCTGTTAATAAATGGTATTAAACCCATGTATTGTTTTAAACAAAGAATGTCCTTAAATAAATGCCTACTTAGTATGTGTAGATGCATGCATGTGTATCTCTTTCAGAAAGCAACTCTGCTGTTGAGATTGATTTATTTTTAATTACAATCTCTTATTTTAAAGAGTTCTTTGTGTATTACTTTCGCCGTGGAGTAGAAGGACAAAGTTTCTGGAAAAGAAATAAATGTATTACTTAAAATGCTTTAAAAATAGCACAAATATATGTATGGCTTTGCACAGTGCAGTTATTACAGATTACTTACAACACTGGTAAAGCCTGTTTAATCTGTTGATATCATTCTGACTCATCTCGGTAGCCTGACCAAAGGCCACATTGCTGTTGGGAATAGGAATCATTGTTGGTTGACCGTTCTTTGAGAAAGCAGTTCTGAAAAAAAAAATATATATATATTAGCATATACGGTAAGTGTTATTTACCTTTGAAACATGGATATTAAAACAGCAGCCATAACACAAAGAGCAAACATTTTACCATCATGTATACAGTTGTTATTAATGCTATTTCTACCACAATGCTATTATTTATATCAACAGTTAATAATTAAATGAATAATATATCATTATAAAATACATATTTACTAAGTCTCAAATACCTATTTTGTTTTATTTAAATCTTAATTAAGGAGAATGTATATTGTGTTACAAGCTCATTCCAAACAGCAGGGATTCAGGAGAAAAGTTTAGTTAGTTTACAGTTTGCTAAATAAAGTATGATGCAAACGTTTGGGCACCAAATCTGATTTCATAAGGGTCAACGAAGGAGCTGGAGACTAAACAAATATTTATTGGGCAGAGGTGGAGAAATCCTATGAACAAATTACTAGTCCACCGCAGAGTCGACTAGCACTTTAACATCAAGTAGCTCCAGTTCACTTACAAATATGTTGTTATACCCTAACATGTTATTTATGACTGTTAATGGATACTAGAGCATGGACATGTGGCATATTTCAAACAACAATAACTGTTCTCCTCTTCAGATATAAATTAACTCTTGGTATAAGGAGAGACAACCAACCCTTTGAAAAATTGAAGATTATTTATAAATATTGACCAAAAATGTAAAATGACATCATTTTGACCTTAGTGGGTGTGGTAATCTATTAAAACTTAAAAAAAAATAACTAAAATATTTTGCACTGTCAGGTCAGTAGATTATTACAATATTACACACTAACTGTGCTAGTTTCTTCATTAAGACATCGATAAAGAATACTAAATAGGCATCACTCCTGTCGTTTGCATAATAACCAAAACAAATATTAGGAAATGGCTACAACTACTCAGCTGTTAAAAATAAAATGCATAAATCTGATCTTATTTGTCAGACGGTTACCTGTGATACTGCATGACTGAGTTATAATCATAAGGAGTTCCCTGGTTCAGAGTGTTAATCTTATCAAAGTTATACTTCATGTCTGGAAAAAAATAAACAAACGGTGAAATTCTGTCTTTTAGTTAAATACAAAATATACATTTCACATCAAGACTGAGACTAAAAGAAAATAAATTACTGTCAATAATGTTTTCCCAGGCCACACGGATGTAACTGTCACGATCACTACGGGTCTGTTCATGGTTGAAGCCCAAAGCATGAAGAAGTTCATGCTGAACGGTGTTGTGGTAGATACAGCCATTGCGATCCAGCGACACGGTTTGTGCGTAACCACGTCGTCCAACATAGGAATAGCATCTATTCAGTTAGCAGTAAAAAGGTAGTTAAAATATATAAATTTGCTCTATTAAAGATTTCTTACATACTACAATTATTAAAATTACAAAAGAAATTAATGGGCAGCACAATGGCTTAGTGGTTAGCACGTTCCCCTCTCAGTGCTGGGGTTTCCGGTTTGAAACCCGACCTGGGTGGAGTTTCCATGTTCTCCCCGTGTCCACGTGGGTTTTTTCCGGGTTCTTCGGTTTCCTCCCACAGGCCAAAAACATGGATTTAAAGTAAATGAAACCCTCTAAATTGCCCCATATAGTGTGTGTTTGTGGGTTGCTGTGTGAATGAATGTGTGCCCAGCAATAGACTGGTGCCCTGTCCTGGGTGTATCTGCCCGGTGCCCGAAACATTCTCCCCTGGATGGGCATGGGGAACACCACCACGACCCTAATAGAGGATTAAGTGGAAGATAATGAATGAATAAAGAAATTAATCAGATTAATAACCTAATTCTTATTTTTTTGTTATTTTAAGTGGGACGAATACCCGCTGCGTGACTCAATGCTGATATAATCCCTCTCGTTGGAACGTGGTTTGAAACGGATGCAGGAAACATAAGCAAATGAATCTAGACCTCGCTGGATGACCTGCAGTTCACGGGAGCCTGAGGTGGAAAATGCAAGTGTCATTTGTTTTATAATATAATATTTAATCAATTCATATAACAAGAACAATAATATAAACAACAATATAACTAATTGAAAAGACAAGTTGGTCCTGTCCTTTTACAGCACCTGCATAAATATTTGGGCTATTTTGGATATAAATGGTCCTCTATTAATAAATAATACAAATTAAATGACATAGAAAAAATATTTTTGCATGGCATCTTGTCAGTCAGGGTTACATCTGCAGATTAACTGTGGCGACACACTTGGAATAATCCTTTAACATCAGACTTATAAGTATTTATTCATATATGAATCCCTCCTATGGAGTATATAGAACACAAACTATTGTTTATAGCTTAAACATTTATGTGAGCATCTTACATTATGAATAGTCCATGAAGTTTTGGCTTACTAAATTGGTTGGCAATGACGTATGGCACGTAAACCCATCCATCACTGTATTTGCCCCACATGCATCCACTGGAGGTACAGGGATCAGCATTCCTTTCATTATCAGATATGGCAATGTCACCAACAATCTTTGGTTCATTACTGTCACGAACTTCCATTCACAACAAACAGAATGTATGTTAGAAGTTAGAATTTAAATAAATTAGAAACAAATAAAATTGAAGTGAAAACATTTAGTCTATGCGTGTTGTCTTCATACCAATGTCTTTGTTTGCTCTCTCCAGCAGTTCTCCCACAGACAACACTAGTAGTGAAATAATAATAACATAATTAAAACTAAAAAACAATAGTAAGCTGTAAAATATGACTGGAAATGTGTAATAGTAACTTACCTGGCTGTAAGGGAACCATGAGAACACCAGGAACAATAATAAACAAATAAATTGTAAAATTTTAATAATTTTATTTTTTTGTACATTTTTTTAATATAATAAAAGTTTTCAGTAGACCTTTATTTATAGCAGTTCTTATTATCAGTTTTTTTCATTCATATACTTCTCACCTCTACTTCTGCTTTTACAGAACAGGCCAGTAAAAGGGTCACAACAATCACAGCCAAGTTATACATGCCTGCAACCTGTAAAAATAACCAGGAGACTTCTTTTTTACTTGGATGCAGGGAGCGTGGGGAGATAACACCTTTACAATCACCCTAACATTTTTTCTACACAATGCCGATAACTGACAACCACATTGATGTTGTAACATTGTGTCAATTAGTTAATTTGATTGAAATATGATACTAGTCTGAACATTTTATGCCAGCTTGTTCTGTTGGAATAAATGAAATGTCTTATTCATAGATATGTAAATTAAATGCATATGAATATAATGTACAGTATGGATATATAGAAATAATGAGAAATGTTTTATATATATCACTATGAGGTCTGTAGTCTTACCTTAAACAGCATAGACTTGGTAAACTGTAATATTTTAAAGGATTTAATGTGTATTTATACTGTTCATAAGTACCACCCATGATAAACACAGTCATGTGTCCCTATGTTTACTAAGTTTATACAATTTAACAGGTGCACCTTTTCCATGTTCAACATCTTATTTTACAAACATCATATGTTACATGATGCAAACATATGATGTTCTACTTATTGCAAGGTAAAAACAGGAGAAAATGAAAGCATGAGTAATAAATAGGATTGCCCTCATATTAAACATGTACGCCTAACACAAAACACTTAAACACTTTGACAAATGAATCTTGGTTTTGACTACAAAATTAAGGTTTTGTTTTTGGCTTCTTTGTCCCCTGATGTTAGACACATAGGAACTGTGGGCTTAGATGACTAGAGGTTTCTTATAAGGAACTACTATTTCTTTTTATACTTTAAATAAAATATTATGAATATAAGCATATAAGAATACCTATAATTAATTTATCGTGTTTAGTAGTGGCGACTATATTTGTGAGGAAATAAGCATAAGCATATGGTTAAGACTTAAACAATATGCAAACACAGCTCGATCAAGTATGTCAAATGTCATATATGTTCTAATGTAAAATTTAAATTACAAAACAACCAAAAATCTCTTCCTAACTCATTGATTTCATTTTTTATATTAGGAGTAATATGGTTTTATTACTTTAGTTGGCATAGTTACTGCTTGCAGTTTTCCCACAATTAATTGTGAGAAATGTCCACATGCTTTTTTCCACAAATACTTTCAAAATTATTTTAAAAGTTGATAAACCAACCATGATAGGCTGCAAGCCAGGAATGTTTAATATAGTCAGTGTTCACCCTGCATACAGAATTTTGATGATCTCAGTAAGGTGATACAAGCATCATGTGACTATTGGCTGTTGTGACAGTTTATTTGATGTCAAAATTTGTTTTATTTACTAATATTACTGTGCATTGTGAATATACTGTATAAGAATTATTGAACAACAAACTTTCTACGTATAGCATGATATAATGCTTGGTAGAGTATGGATCAAACTTTCTACTAAATATCTAAACATGTAAAGCATGACTCAAATATATATTTTTTATTCATAAAGTACTTCTGGGCGGCAAAGTTGTTTAGTGGTTAGCACGTTTGTCTCTTAGTGCTGGGAATTCCTGGTTTGAGTCGAGTTTCTATGTTCTCCACGTGTCCGCAGGGGTTTCCTCCGGGTTCTCCGGTTTCCTTCCACAGTCCAAAACGTGGATTCCAGGTAAATTGAATGCTCTATATTGCCCCCTATAATGTCTATTTGTATGTGTGAGTGTGTGCCCAGCAATGGATCTGGCCAGCGCCTGAGATGTTCTCCCCTGGATGGTCATGAGGAAGCCCACCGGGATCCTAGTAGAGGAAGCGGAAGACAATGGATGGATATAGCACTTCTTTATAATAGACTGAATGTGCTCAAAAAAATCATTATGGTACTCTATTGGTTGTATACGTTGTATGTTATGGGATGTAAAAAGGCCACATTTATTTATATGTCACAGTGAATTAGATTGTTTGGCTGTAGTTGAAACTATTTTAAGTTTGTAAATGTAATGTGAAAAATTTAGTTTATTTTCAGTTGCTGATATCTAAATAACATTGAGTATGTAGGAGTTTTTGAGTATCAATATTACTTGTGGTAATATCAATTTGAGCTCTCCTCCGCGTCCCAATGCCAAAGACGAACGTTGGGAAACGGTCGAAGGATATTTGCGTGATCAAATGATTGTTATACGTCTCCAAAGGTATTAGTCATAAAAAGGCGACCTTATAGTTGTATTCTACCCGATGCTTAAAGCGCAGAAAACATCTGTCTCAGAGGTGTATGTGTTACACATGTACAGAAATATTGTTAATACTGTCTCAGAGGTATCTCCTAGGCAAAATGGCATCGATACGTGTACAGATAACAGTTACAAATATCTTGTCTCAGAGGTGTAGTTCGTTTATAAACATCTCACTTGTTTATTTTCACCAGGTAACCAATGTAACATCACAAAATTTAGAAACATTTCTGAAATCCAAAAACAAATCAGTGACAAATATAGCCAGATTTCTTTATGATGACACTCAAAACCATCAGTAGATTCTGTTAAGTGCTTGATCTGTCTACTCAACATTGCGTGCAGTAGCCACCACAGCCTCCCAGACACTTTTCAGAGGTGTACTGTTTTATCTCCCAGTAAGCTCAAATTTTATGAGGGACCACAGGTTTTCTATGGGGTTCAGATCAGGTGAACAGGTGAACCTTTACTGGCCAGCCACACTGTGGAGTATTTGGATGCATGTCCTGCATGAAAATCATGTTTCTTGTTTAAAGGTGGTCGTTTTTTAGCCTTGGCCATGTCCCTGAGTATCGCACACCTTGTGCTTTTTGATACTCTAGTAACGGTGCAGCTCTGAAATATGGCAAAACTGGTGGCAAATGGCATCTTGGCAGCTTCACACTTGATTTTCCTCAATTAATGGGCAGTAATTTTTTTTTTTCCAACACACCTCTTGCAACCCTGTTGGCTATTTGCCATGAAACGCTTGAGTGTCTGCTGATCACACTCAAAAGTTTGGCAATTTCAAGACTGCTGCATCCCTCTGCAAGACATTTCACAATTTTTGACTTTTCAAGTTCATCAAATCACTCTTCCGACCCATTTTACCAAAGGAAAGAAAGTTACTTAATAATTAAGCACACCTTATATAGGGTGTTGATGTCATTAGACCACACCCCTTCTCATTATAGAGATGCACATCACCTGATTTACTTAATTGGTAGTTGGCGTTCAAGCCTATACAGCTTTAAGTAGGCCAACATGTATAAAAAGGATGATGTGATCAAAATACTCATTTGCCTAATAATTCTGCACATAGCGTATATAGAAACAACAATACTAATATTTTAACTCAGAAAGAGCTTAATTTCAGGTAGTTTATTTATATAGTGCTTTTTACAACAGTGCGTTGTCACAAAGCAGCTTTACAGAGTTCAAAACCAAACCCACAAAGAGAAAGCCGAAGCGACAGTGGCAAGAAAAAAGTCCCTGTTCTGATGGTTTTGGTTTTCACAGTGTAGGACAACCATTTAGAGACTGTATAGCGATCAGTCCATATTCATCCACGTGTCCATATTTAATGATAGTAAAAATTATATAAACTATATGAGTACATTGAGTTCACCCTCCAGGACTGCAACGCTGTCAGCCAACATAGGTCCAGGTTCCATCCTATAATCTTCGTATCCGCAGTGCTTCGGCAGTCCTTTTGGCACACAGACAAGGAGATGGGGACATCTCAAGACGACACCTTAGAAAAACAGACAAGAAACACAGAGTTAATAAAGCACCATAATTCTGTAATAATAAAAAAAAACTCCCGCAAAACTGACTAGAGCAGCAGAACTAAAAAGGGCAGATACTGCAGACTTTACTAAGTCATGTTCAGAAATCAATATTTGGTGGAATAACCATGATGTTTTATTACAGCAATCGTGTCTTGGCGTGCTTTTCACCAGTCTTTCATGCTGCTTTTGGGCATCCTTATACAATTCTTAGTGCAAAAATTTAAGCTGTTTGTTTGATGGCTTGTGACTATCAATTTTCCTCTTGACTACACCACATTTCACAGTGGGTGCAAGACACCGTGGCTTGAACACCTAGTATCCACCCTACCTAACCTAACCATTAAATGACCAGGTGTAGGGCAAAGCTAAAATTGGACTCTATGGTCCGATCCTTATGGTCTTTTACAAATTTCAGCCTGGCTTTCCTTTGCTTCTCATTGATGAAATGCTTTTTTTTCTAGCTTTACATGGCTTGAGCCCTGCCTCTAGGAGCCTGTTATGAACTGTTCTTGCCATGCAATATTGTTTTTTCTGAATTCATCCTGAGGTAAAACATTAGCTTTGTTGTTTCCAAATGAATTTTAACTTGTTTCCTTTACATTATCATTTTTGTTATTTTGACCATTTCTCAATTTCTGCAAATAAATGCAAAATTTTGCTTTCAATTCCGGATACATGTTGTCAGTAGTTTATAGAATCAAAGAACAACGTTCATTTTACACAAATGTATACCTTTAAAAAGTAAAATCAGAGAAACTGATAATTTTGCAGTGGTCTAATTTTATCAATAGCTGTATATATAGTTCGTAGCGAATATAAATTTTTATTCAGCATTTATAATGTATATAATGTTCATATTTTGTCATAACTTAAAAACTAAATCGCCAACAGCAAGTAGCGGTTTACCAACAACTTGACACACAGTTTAAACTTTTTAATAATTCCGTAAATAACATTAAATTCAGTAAATAGGTAATTAAAATTGTGCTTAAATGTGGTATTATTACTAATAAGATCTGTAAACGGTAAACCATTTAGGACAATAAACAATAGGCAAATCATTCTGTGTGCATGAGCAGCTGGACATCAAAAAAATTCTGGGCTATGAATTAAAAAATAACAAGCAAGAATTCAAAAATTCAAAATAAGATTTCTTAAGATACATAGTCATTTAAAAAAGTCAGAATTCTGAGATTAAAGTCGTATATTTGCCTTTTTTCTCATAGTGTGAAATGGGCTTCCATATGTTAAGAACGTAAAACCAGCCAAATGTACAGTGTTTTCTGTATGTGTGCGTGTGCACTCATGAGCTCTGAGAATAGATAATGTCAGAATTCTAAAAATCAAAAGTCGAAATTCTGAACTGAATTTTGATACATTTGACTGCTTTGCCCTATTGGCGGTAGGTTTTCAAACACGTGGTTAAAAAGAACTACAGAATGACGTCCGGATTCGGCGGTCACCCTTTTGCTTTCGAGCGCCACCGACTCCACGTTCTTTTAAAGCCAACATGGCGGCGGCACGGAAACACACGCGGTTGGCCGCAACGCAAGAAGGCTTTCTGACCCTAAATTTCAAGGATGACATCTCAAAGATTGGACGTCGAAAGCGTGTAAACAAGAATAAGAAAAAGAACTGGAACAAATACAGCGATATTCAAGATGTGGAGGAGTTTCTGGACGACGTGAGACTTCAGGAGAGAGTGGCAGGGTGAGGAGCAGGACATTTTGGCTCATTCAAACTTATGTTATTTCCGCTATTATTTTTTTTATTGTAAAAAGTGTTTTGAATTTAAATAGATTAATACAATTTTAATATCTCAGTTATATGTGGTTTTATTACGTAGTTTTGATGTTAACTTACACGTTTTACTTTGCGGTGACGCGCTGTGTTGTCACACGTAAAGCACTTGAAAACCGAGGACAAAAAATGCATTAATTTGCAAATAAATGCATTTATTTCTGATAAAACTCCGTATCAGATCGAGCACCAACAACTCATCAATACATACGTAATGCATTATCTTTACAGTATTATATTTTTACCTGTGTGTGTGTGTGTGTGTGTGTGTGTGTGTGTGTGTGTGTGTGTGTGTGCGTACTGCTCAAAGAAATAATAACACCCGAGATCTCAATTAATAAAACATTTCAGTTGAAAATCATTATTTAGTAGATAGTGGAATGCGTTGAAAACAAAATGACATTAAAATAAACAAAATGTAAATCAATATTATTATCCCATAGAGGTCTGGATTTGGACTCATACTCAAATTCAAAGTGGAGAATCAAATGACAGGCTAGTCTAACTTCAGTGGAAATTCCTCAAGACAAGCAAAAATGATGCTCAGTAGTGTGTGTGGCGTCCACGTGCCTGTCTGACCTCCCTACAACGCCTGGGCATGCTCCTGATAAGGCGATGGATGTTCTCTCCTACGGCCCCCTCCATGTCTCCTGGTGTACTGCCCTGTCTCCATGCTCTGGACAGCAAACCTTGGCACAGGTCACATTGATGTGCCATCCTGAATAAGCTGCACTACCTGAGCAACTTGTGTGGGTTGTAGACAGCGCCTCATGCTACCTC
>JAOUQT010303847.1:0-15744 GCA_025769995.1 Xyliphius kryptos | reverse complement strand
TTCCACCTGTTGTCTGTTCCATTTGCACAACAGCAAGTGAAATGGATTCACAATCAGTGTTGCACACTAACTGGACAGTGCTTGGCTCGGAGTTACATTGTGTTGTTTAAGTGTTCCCTTTATTTTGAGCAGTGTATTACTCTTTAATCTGTTTCTACTCACAGAGGTAAATACATACAATAAATTCAGGGTGATCTGACATGTACTTGGTTCTGTATTCAACAAGATACTTGGAAGGCTCTACAGTCGGTAAGCAGCTCTTTTCTTTTACGACTCCCACTAGATCCTCTGAAACTCTGTGATGACTAATTTTAAGAAACTACTATGGTGTTAAAGAGTTTTTATTGGCAAGCGATTAAACACACCACACTGTTTTTATGGCCAATTAGAGAGTAACATTAATGGACAAGTCTTTAAAACTGAATTAATGAATGTGAGAAACAGCTGCTCACTGTTTACATTGTTTCAATCAGTTGAAAAGCCAGCGCAGATTTGTGTAGATGACTTGTCCCTGTTGGCGCAAGTGAACACCATATGACTTGGTTTTTACTTAAGAGGTTTAATCACTTAAAAAAGTCTACAGCTAATTTGTATTAGAAGTTGTATAATATAACTCCCTTGTTTTAGAACTTCTACCATGAATAAAGAAGCCACAAGTCCTCTTATTTTTAGTAAAATTCATTACAGCAGTATAAATTATTCTATTGTTTATAAGTATATGTTAGATGAGAACCATTGAGAAAAAATGCTATACCTCATCAGTAGTGTAAAGTACAAAAAATACATTTACTTTGTACAAATACTTGTATATTCATTCATTCATTATTTTTTTTTTGTAAAAAAAATTGTAATATGTGGGTGGCACAGTGGCTTAGTACATTCGCCTCTCAGCGATCCAAGGGTTTCCATGTGCTCCCTGTGTCCACGTGGGTTTCCTCTGGGTTCTCTGGTTTGCTCCTAGTCCAAAACAATGGACTTAAGGAAAATTGCCCTGTATAGTGTGTTTTTTGGTGTCTGTGTAAGTGAGTGTGAATCTGCCTAGCACCCAAAACCTTCTTCACTAGATAGGCATGGGGAACCTCCCCAAGAGCTTAAGTGGAAGATAATGAATGAATATTTGAATGTATTTGCATTTACTATTTATGTACATGCATTTGTAATTTAAAAAAAAAAAGGATTTTTAGTCTTTTAAAGGGATACCTGTTTACCGAACATTGCTTTTTGTAGTCCTATAGTCTGGACATCTCATAAAAAGTGTGATGTTCTTATCCACGTGTCATCACTTCCATTCTGTTAAATCTGAGTGATGGTGAGTTTCGAAAAAAATCGTAAGAATAGAACTGCATATGTTTTACAGTAGTTTTTTTTCTTAATTTAGTCAAGTTTAATTTCCATCCAAGGAGTACCACTAAGCCTTCACATGCTTCCATTTCGGTTAGACGCTCTTTAACCTATAGGGTCCATGTTACAGCCACTTTTGCAACAGTATTGTGTAGGCCACCGCACTACCTTTCAGCTTTCCATGCACAGAAATTATTCATTACAGGTATTTTTTGGGACCCTTCCTAAATTAATAATTTTAATTATATTTCACATAAAACCATCAATATGAAATTTAAAAAATTCTCCTTAATTTCACTGTTTGTGCTGCACTTATCACCTTATGATTTTGCCTAAACTGCTAATGGGCCTTGCCTGCTTTCTTTCCATCTGACAAGGCAATGACTGTACAGTCAGGCCACACACAGTGCATTTCCCATTACAGGTTGACTCAATATGCTGGTGGGCTCGCTCGGGGTCAAACACACTTTTCCGCTTGCACTTACTGGTGTTTGTGAATGTCAGGCAAGTGGAAAGTTATTTTCACTCTTCTGCAAGAAGAGAGGCTTGGGCCCCTCATATTACACATGGAGTATTCGCAGACTGAGCGATTTGTCATGTTTTTCTCGTTTTAGTTTTTAGGTCTATGTTAAGACACTGGTACACATGGGACTTAATGTGCTGATATTAAGAAGGCAACACAAAAAAAAATCTTTAGGATGTGGTGACCAAGTCTTATTTGTGCTACACTCCATTAAATGTTGAAACATGTCAATGGAAAGTTAAATACATGTATATTAATATGGAAAATTAAATATATATATTAACTTATATTATATAATACTTGTGTATATACAATGTACATTTACATTTAGTTATTTAATAACTTTTCTCAGCCTGGGACCCACATTTTCTTATGGTAAATAAGTCATGACCCACGTTTATAGAACATTAACAAAAAAAAAACGGTGTGCTGTTGGATCTGTAAACATTTTTTGGTCCCATGATTGTGCTAAAAGTAAAGCGTTAACTTCATTTTTACTTCTCAAGGAAAGCTTATGGGTACAATGAGACATGTCCAATCTTTCCAACACCATCTCTAAGACTGACTCTTCAAAAAACTTTTCAAAACACTTTTTTTTGCTTTAAAAAAACAGAGCCAGATCTAATCTTTTTACTGACTTGTGTTGTAATCTCATTTGTAACTCGCTTTAAGTCTGCCATATTACTGAATGTAAATGTAATGTCCATGTCACGTGATCACAAGATAAATTCTAAGCAACGGGTGAAAACAGAGATGTAATTTTTGCGGAGAAAAACGACTTACACCAAATCTGGTGAAACCTGAAGTCAATCAAAACAGAGGTTCCACTGTATTTTTTTTTTTTTTTTTTTTTTACAAGCTGTCCACAACCCACCCAGAATGTGAGATAAGATAAGACTTGATTGATCCCTTTGGGAGCATTCCCTCAGGGAAATTAAGATTCCAGCATTAACATTACAGAGTAGACACAGATTAGAGATAGAAGGTAAAAAGAGAAAAATAAAGAATATATATTTTAATAATATATGATGTGTAAAAGTTTCGTGGGATTTTTATTATAAAATATTGCACACAGAGGACTGCACCTTATTGTTTTGTGTTGTGTTGTGGTATGGTTACTGTTCCTTCCCATCCTCTGTCCTCTCTCCCCCCCCCAGAGAGGAGTTATACAATCTAATGGCATGAGGCACCAAGCAGTTTTTTAGTCTGTTTGTCCTGCACCTGTTTGACCATCATGGACGATGCCAGTCCCCCTCTGCACACCGTCGTCAGCAACCAGAGGAGCCTGTTCAGTGACAGACTGCTCCTTCCCAAGTGCAGGACTTTCAGAAACCCTGATTTAACCGACACTTTTGTCCAAAGCAACTTACAAATAAGAAAACAACACATCAGTAGTTAGGAGAAACCAGCTACACTGTAGTATCCTTGAACCTGAGCATTATTCGATTTGGCGTCTGTATATATATAAATTTTTTAAGTGCTTGTGTATGAGTTTTTTGAAAATGCTGAGTGACTCAACCTTACAGACAGTATGGAAAGATGGAAAGATGGTTCCACCATTTAGCAGTGGTAAACGATATGAAGTGAGAATTAGCGCCACAGTGAGGTTGAATCACCATGTGACATTCATCACTAGAGCGCAGTGAAGTAGTTGGAGTGTATTTTGGAAAAATGGACTAAAGGTAAAAGGGGGCAGATCCAGAGATTGTCCTGTAGACCAGAGTCAGTGCCTTGTATTGAATGCGAGCAGCTACAGGGAGTCAAAGGAGAGAGAGGAGTATTGGAGTGACATGAGGTTGTTTGGGCTGGTTAAAAACAAGTCAGGCTGCAGATTTTTGAACCAGCTGTAGAGGCCTGATTGTGGAAGCTGGGAGACCGGCCAGCAAAGCATTACAATAGTCGAGCGGGGATAAGGGTTTGGACCAGCAGCTTGAGTAGCATGTTCTGTTCAGAAAGGTCTGATCTTCCTGATGTTGACAGAATGAATCTGCAGGAATTATGTATAAGTAATGTATAAATATAATTTTGTTCTCTGCAGTGGATGTTAACCTACTTTCATTTATAAAGTCGATATGATAAGACTTGCATAAACTTTTGCAAAGCACTTTATTAAAATGTCAGCATTTTAAATAAAACGTATGAAAAAGGTGCAAATGAAAAACATATGTATACAGTGGTAATAAATAATTACGTATATATTTAAAATATTAGGTATAGTTAAAATGCATTATTAATACAGTTATAAATTCTAAAAATGTCCAAATGATTAACTATCCATTAAGGTTGTAAAGGCAAGCAACAAATAAAGCAGTGGTCATGTGTTCTGCCATTCAAGTCTCTCAGTCCAATGAGTCTGCAGTAATAAAGCAGCTGATCTAGACTTCTTGCTTGCATTTCCTAATTAACTGGCTCTCAAACATTTTGCATTCGCAAATAACTGGGACAGTCACATCATTTATCATAAATAATATGATTTTTATTAGCATGTTTTTCAATATTTTTTTTATCCTTGTCTTTTATTTTTATAAGTCAACAAAAGTCTGCAACAAGAAGCCGGATTCATTGATTAGGGATAAATGTATGAAACCAAAAGAGCCAAAAGTATAAATTGCTTAATATTTGCAAAAACCTAAACACACTTAGTATTGATTCAGATTGTGCAGCAGGATGTCTTAATGCATAGAAATTGTATTCGTGTTTAGGGGTTTGCGTGCATGCTAAGCATTAAAATGCATAAAGAAAAAATAAATGAATGCAAGTGCCCATTGTTGTATATCCCATGAGAGTCTGGGTGTTTCTACCACTAGTCGCTCTTGATCACGTGCTGGACTAATGGATCAAGCACTCTAAAATTTCTTTGATATCAGCATATGGTAAAAGGTTGAAGCTTAATAAACATGCAGATAAAATCCACTCAGGTTCAGTTTTCAGACTCTGTCCTAAAATGAACTGAAACTGTAAATGGGAAAATTTGAAAGCATGTCTGCATGGTAGTAAAATGTATTTTCTGATAAATAGATTTTAGCTTGATTTCATATACATTATATATTATGTATTTTTAAACCGTCACCTAAATTTAACTGAATCCATTTTATAACATTTTAGAGACTCAAAACAAATCTAGCAGTCGAGTCATTAAAACCCCTACATCACCAGTGTGTGTCCAAAGATATCAAAAGATCTGAATCATTCATATATGAACAATTTTGGTGCATAAACAAAGTCTGCTGCAGAAGAAAATTAAAACTTGAAGGAATAATAATCAACTTTCAAAACCAAAGCAACCCATCACTGAATAATTTACACCGTGCTGAACCAAAGGAATCCAATACCCTTCAATTTCTCACATGCTGGCACACATCAATCTGTCCATACATCCTGATACAGGCAGAAACGAGTGGGATGCAAAAACATCAGCAAAAAAAACAAAAAACCCTGAAAGCCAGAAATGGGATGCCACTAATGGGTGATCAAGTATTTTTCTGAAAAGATCAGCATCGCAGAAGTGAAGAAACATGAAGCAGAGATATATAAGCTTCCCAGAGGAAAATCCTCCTCAGTCCAGTGCCTTCAACAGCAATGGGTCATTTGAGATGATCACACACTTATACACACTCTTCTTCTGTAACAAATAAATCAGGGAAGCCTTAATACAGTCTATAGAAAATCATATGAGAAATAAATGCAGTATATATGTTAGTTAAGCTGAGATGAGAAGATATGAAATGAGATTGATTTTACTATTTGCAGGATCCAAGTTGCCAGGTTATTTCATGCTGCAGTAACCATCAATTAGACATGCAGTACATTTCCTCAGATATGAGAATCAACATGTTTTTGAGGTTAAATTTGATTATCAATTACAATAATCAAATTTCCCCAATTTTAAAAAGTATTTAGGAGCTCATAACATTGCAACATGACTGTATTTTGCTGTTTTCAAAAAATTGGCTGCTCAAAAGTTTTTTTGTCTCTTGCGCCGATTTCTTCTTTTAGCATTGTGAAGCTCTACTTAGAACCTTCTTGAGATACAATAGTGCAAATTGTAACTTATTTTTTTAAACTACTCTTAAAATTTTGATCAGTATGTATATTGTCCATATATTGGGATCCCTTTCAAAATTTCCTCTTTTTGAAAGAAAAACACAATTTCATGCAATTTATCTATTAATCTATTAACTATTTATTATTTATCTTCACAATTAATCTATGACTTTAAGTTAAGAATGATATTGGGCTGATTGGTTGTTAGGACAATCTTGCTCGATCGGGATGCCCAGCTGAAAAACATTATACTAATAAGTGAGCATAAAAAGGGAGCACAATGTTCTAGGTTAGTTTAGTATCTGAAGCATCAGCAATTGTTGGCTTGCTTACAGACTCAAAATGGCCAACTTTCTTCAGAGACCCATCAGGTCATTGTTGTGTACGAAGGAAGGAAGCCTACTCAATGCGAGATATTGCCAAGAAACTGAGAATATCGTACCATGCTGTTAAATACTCCCTTCAAAGTGTTACTCACACTCACTCTAACAAGGACAGAAAAAGGAGTGGGAGGCCCCAATGCACAACTGTGCAAGAAGATAAATATCTTTGAGTGTGCAGTCTGAGAGAAAGACGCCCCACAGACTGTCAACTGATGAAACCCGTCAAACACCAGTGTCAGCATCAACGGTCAAGAGGCGACTTCAGGATGCTGGACTTTATGGCAGAATTGCCAAGAAAAAGCCATACCTCACACTGGCCCATCGCAGTCGTTTCTTTTTGTTGGCCAGTGTGAAGTATGGCTTTATCTTCCTAAAGAAGCCTCTTAATGTTAACAAAAAAAAAAAAAAAAAAAAAAAAAAAAGCTAAACATTAAATTTAGTTTGTTCTAATTTTACATCCTTTATATTCCTTTATTAATACAATTAGTCTCCTATGATGTCATTATGGTACAGATGCAAAGTCTCAGTTTCTCAGTGAAACACAGCTGCAAACCTTTTACTCAAAGCTGTTTATAGTCTCACTGATCTGAAGTCAACAGTCGGTTACACAACACTTTACCTGATCCTCATAGGCTGAGACCTATTTAGACATTACACAGAGAACAAGCTGTTCTAACACTTCCTTACTATTGAATCATTTTAGCATTTTTAACTGTTACAAATGTCTTAAATCTCAAATTTTAACTGCTATGCTGAAACGGTGTCTGCTCATGCACTGACCCAAAAGTGCTGAATAATTAGCATCTTGTTAAAAATGGACAAAATGGTTATTTGCAAATATTTGATTATTAATTAAACTAAGAAAAAGGAAAAATAAAATATTATATGATCTGCATTTATATAAAACTTTAAAAACAAACACCACTTATGTTTTTTTGAATAATCTGTCCGTCATTTACTGCAATGCTCAGAAAAAAAATTAAGAGACCATGGCAAAATTATCAGTTTCTCTGATTTTACTCTCTATAGGTAAATGTTTGGGTAAAATGAACATTGGCCTTTTATTATTTCAACTATTGGCAACATGTATCCGGAATCCCAAGCAAGAATTTGGTATTTATAAGATGCAGTGCAATCAGACCTCAAATAATGCAAAGAAACAAGTTCATATATCATTTAGCAACAACAACACTGATGTTTTATCTCAGGAACAGTTCAGAAATCAATATTTGGTGGAATAACCATGATTTTTAATCACAGCTTTGATGCGTCTTGGCATGCTTTCCACCGGTCTCGCACACTGCTTTTAAGTGACCATTCCTGGTGCAAAAATTCAAGCAGTTCAGCTGCGTTTTTTCTTTATTTGGACCATTTTCTGCAAATAAATACAAAATATTTGCTTGGAATTTCGGAGACATGTTATCAGTATGTTCATTTTACTCAAAAATAAAGCTATAATAAGTTAAATAATAATAACTGATCATTTTGCAGTGATGATAATTTTAAAAATATATTTTAAAAATTTCTGTCTCAGCCAATCAGATTTAAAGATCCCTTTTTATGAAACAATATATATATAGGATCGTCATTCGCATGTTTTATACTAGTCTAAAACTCAAAACACATCTTTTCCACAGGCACTTGCTATAAAAAAAAAGAAAGGGCAGTCAGATCAGATAATGATCAGGTTTGATGATAAGACTATGTAGCTGGGTTCTCTTGAACTTCTGACTTGTGTTGTTCTCTCATGCATAAGTCGCTTCTAAAAGCATAAAAGCATCTCCTAAATGACTAAATGTAAGGCATATTATAAGTCAGGAATATAATCATGAATAACTGAACTTGTTTTTGCTTTAATCTATACAAACTTCGTATAGGATTACACTGTATTGCAATTTTGCTGTTAATCTTTTTATTTAATCCAACTCAGAACTAAATTAATTTAGTTTGGTTTGTTTCGAGTTAAAAGTTTACTATTAAAAACTTTACTGCTTTTTGACCATGTTTTCTAAAACTACCCTTCTATTTAGTTGTTCATTATAGAATTCAGACTCATAAGGCATTGCTCTTTATATATTATACAGAATTGTATTTAAGGTGGTATGTTTTTAATTACTATACTGTATTATATTCATCTTTACACTTAGTTTCTATTCAGCTGTCTTTTGTAATTGCAGTTTTATAAGCCTACACATAAACCTAATAAAAAGTTCTTTAAAGCTTCAAGGTAGCCAACATTTAAGATGAAATCAAGTCACTTTAGGTGGCAGCAAGATAAAAAAACGACCATTTTCCATTTAAAACCACCGTTTTTACTGCAATTTTCTAGCCTCAGACAGATTGTTTGGACTGCGGTTTTCATTCGGCAAGTCTCAATGTTTCCTCATTAACAAAAAGTAAGGAAAGTCTTTAGCACCAAGTGCCATGCCGAGGGTGATATTTTGAGCTGTGTGCAAAGTTTACATAAGGTACTGAAGCACAACAGAAATATTTATGTTAAACACACGTGCTATCTTGATTAACATTTAAAAAAAAAAATGCACACGAGTAACTAAGCTATGTGGCGATCTACAGTTCTGTGCGTTAACAAAGCCTGAGAGGAGAATGTTTAAATCTTATTATCAGGTTGCGTTCAAACACACACAAGTAATATTTTGGAAAGCTGCTCTAGTGTTTAACCATGAGCTGTCAAGGACTTTCAAGGATTTTATAAAAAGAAAAGAAAATCCAACCTTGCTGCTGACAAATGACTTAAACCCAAGCTCCAAGTGTTTTGCCGTTGCACTATGGAAACAAAACAATCGTGTTGATCCCCCTTTTGGAGCAACGTTTACTGGACAGCATAGATTTTCAGCCATAATTGACAGTTACATTTACAGTAAGACAAAACACCTTGCAGTGTCGAAATAAATCTAAAATTTTCAAACATGTCTGAAGATTTTGGGTGGATTCCGATCAAATTAGACAGTTTTTAATTCAGTTTTAATCTTTAAAGAAGTAAATTAAAATCTTTTTACAACATGTTGGAGATTTGGTTTTTCCACATTAAAGAGATTTCATATTTAAATTTAAAAAGTGGTACATGCATAATCCATAGAAATATTGTACAGTGGTATGTATATTTTCATGATTTTCTTTTATAAATTATTGATTGTTCGGGTCAGCAATTTCAGTTAAATATATAGCAGAAGGACACAGTGATATTCGAGATGTTAAATTAAGTTTACAGGATTTACAGATTTGCAATTATTATCCAATCAAAATTAGGCAGATATTTAGTAGAGCCGATGGCTCTTAGTTTAGTTTTCAGTTTATTCCCGGTCTTGAATACTTTACAAAGCATTATAAATGTGTTTATAATGCATTATAGATACCACTTTGAAAGAGATTGCATACATTTTGCATACAGTTTTAGGTAATGTCTAAACATCCAAAAGAATAAACAGTTTATATAAGTTCATGATACAATGCATTATGTCACTTTGTGTTATAAAGTCAATCTCAAATTGTTATTACAATATACAGTAATACACAGTAACTGTGATTATGAACAACAAAGGCTTATGACAAATGTTATAAAGCATTATGAATAACTATAACAGTTTATGAATGCACTTATAATGCATTATGAACACCGGATTCATAGAAAGTGTTACCCACACACTCTGAAAATGAAATGTAATATTTGTGAATATGTTTTTGATATGCATTATTCAATTTTATTACAAGATATTTATATGAGCCCAAAGACTTTAGGGACACAGTGTGTGTCAGCATATTGAGCAGTAGCATGCAAATATGCACGTGGCAGCAACTTATGTAAATCTTTATTATTGTACTTTGTGTACCTTTTTTGTTTTCACTGCCATGAAGGTGGAGCTTTGTCCTGTATGTCTTTGTCAAGTAGGGGGAGGTAAAAAAAAAGAATGAAGAGCAGCAATCTCTCTTATAACACTCCCTATAGTGTCCCCCTTCTCCCTCCCATCTCTGCTCCTAAACCATCCTGCTGCACCAGAGTGTCAGCTCTAAGCCAGTGTGAGAATCATCTTTACGCACCAGCTTGTTCACAGCACAACTAACTAGTCTGATCTTGCTGTGGATGGGAAATGACTACAATTCATTGGCATCAGCTGGTCAGACATCAAGCCCGAAGTTTGTAGCGTGCTTTTTGGAGCATTTTGGAATATTTGACTTTAGATATTTGTTTGGGAGATACAAGTGTGCTGCAATCTGCGCGTCATTGTGAAGGAATTTTGTGGAGTAAACAACTTTTTTTGGGACATTATCTAATTTCATGGGACACCATCAGCCTGGTGAGAAAATGACCTTTTATGCATATTTATATTTTTTATGCATATTTGTAATATTGTACCACTTATCACACTTGTGTTATTTGTGCTGCTTGGCAGAATGTGCAACAAGTACCTGGAGTCAAAATGTGGATTTGGGGTTCTTTTTCACACGTCCTAAACCCCTGGATATCTGATGGTCCTCTGAAGCTGAAAAAATGCATCTTGGATTGCATCTTACTGCATGAACACCTTACTTACCAGGTTGCTAGCCAGAACTAGGAAAAGAAAAAAGCATAAAACACCACCAAATTCTGCACCACTACCAAGTAAATGAGAAGCTGGAATATCGATTAATTAATCCATTTTTACCCAGGGGTCAACTGAAACCACGGTAATAAGTCTGGGTAAGCCGGGTAAACGGTAAGGACACATTCCTTTTTTGTCTACTAAGCCGGTGCTTAAGTATCAAAGGCATCACTTCAGGAAGCAAATGGGGTTGAAGTAAACGATCGTTCGTTCAGTGAAAATATGATTTAAAACTTTTATTAGACGCATCAGTCAATTCGGATTAGTTCCATGCTCTGTTTGCTATGCAAATCAGCAGGAAGTTCTTTTTTCCCTGCATGTTTCTCAAAAATTCTTGTCAAACCACCTTAGTTACCTGCTTCCTTGAATGAAAAAAAGGAGAAAACAAATACAAAAAAAAAAATAATAAAAAAGCATCAGCAAAAATAAATGAACTAAATGGATCATTTCAGTTTCTTGACATTGTGCCAGAAAAAAAACTAATGCAAAATCAATTGATACAGGGTTGCATCACTGGTTATTGATAGTAAAAGCAAAATAACTTAACATATACATACATTTTAGCTGAATTAAATAAATGACAAGCTTTATAAAATAAAAACGATTAATTGGGGCAATTTGCACTCAGTGAAAAAAATCTAGAAGGTTCCTGATTCAAGTCCTAGTAATCTGCTCTTGAGTCCTTAGGCAAGGTCTTTAACTCAACGCTGTCAAAGTGCTTAATGTAACCGTGACTTTAAATTTTTTTGTGCAACTCAACTAAATGCTGTTTAGATATTGTTTTCTAGCTGTGTGGTCCTTCTCAGATTTTCCGATTTCCTGCCGCTCTCTAAGTATAACCAGTTAAAGTTTATTTGTCACTTACACGTACACATATTAATACATGGTACAGCTAGCAGTGAAATGCTTTAATGAGTTTCCAACAGTTCAAATTAAGAATAAAATAAGGTAAGTAAAATAGATATCATACAACAGGTCAAAAACTATACAAATAAAACAACTTACTTGTATGGTGACCAAAAAAATCCCATATAATTATGTGTTAAAGTGCCTGAAAACACTGAGGTGCAATAATGTTCACCATGTTTTTAAATTTTTTTTTTTACAATTCATTATTTTGAATTATGGAGGAATAAGGGTTAAGGGTCTTGCTCAAGGAGCCACATTGGTAACTTCAGTGCACCTGGGTTTGAACCCACAACCCTCAGATTGAAAGCCCAACACCCTAACCATTGAGCTACATCATCTATCAACTGTTACCAGGCCAATTAATTTATAGAATGTGTGTGAAGAATTTATTTTCAGTTCCCATGTTTCTGTATGCTGACAGCTTGAACATCCAGTAAACATTGTTCTTGCAGAACTGGTGTGAGATCAATCACCCTTCTCATTGGATCTGCCTGCCATCCTAGACATGGCCAGCCGTGCCTGCTAAGAGTTAAGCTATGGAAGGACCACTTAGTAACTCAGTGCAGTGTTGTGCCAGTGGTTAAACCACTTAGATATCCTGGTTAAACAAGTCAGTTATATGAAATGAAGCCTCAGTTCGTTTAGTTCTCTGCTACACTAAAGCATCTGTGTTAGAATTCTAAGTGATTTAAATGTTGTCTACATTTTATATTATTTATTTCTAATTACACTTCTGGATTTTGACTTAATTTTGAAAGTGACAGTATTAAGCGATGTAAAGTATTCATATGCTTTAATACACAGCAAATTCCATGTTATTCACATATGAGATCATAATTCTCATTGCTGTGCAATTCTCTCTTTACATTTATGGTCAAACTCGTATGCCGTGCTGACAGGCATGTTTGCCCTGGTGGTGTTATGTTTACAATGTATTCCTCAACAATTTTTTTAGCAGAAAGATTAAACTCCAAAAAAAATAATTCTACATTTTCTCAAAAAATATACATCTAACCTCAGAATAAGCATTTATATTCTGACAGAAATAGAAAAAAGACTGAAAACAAGAGAAACAGCTGTAAAAACCATTGAAGGTCTGACATCACTAAGACATGCATGTTTGCCAGACGTGTGTATAAACTTTTGCACACAGCTGTATTCAGGTAAACAGCTGCTGATTGCATTAAATATTACTTTGCTCCTCCGTGTCTAAGAATGCAATGTCTAATGTCTTCAATGACTAACATATGTGGGGAGCTATACTGTATATTCAATATTTTTTCCATATTTACTGTTTGGAGCAAAAGTTGTATGTGTATAGTTAACGCTTAATGTTAGGGAATTTAATTTAGACATACATTAACAACTTAAATCTTTTTTTTTTGGCTCTTCCCTTTAGGGGTTACCACAGCAGGAAAATTTGCATATTACATTTTGGCATAGTTTAAGACTGCATGCCATTCCTGATTCAACCTTGCTATTTATACAGGCTTGGGAATGGCATCACAAGTGCTCTGATATATACACTTCCAATTTCCTGCAAAACTGGATGCCATTGTGTATTATACAGTAAATTGTTTGATATATTAGGAACCAATGAACAGGCTAGTAGTTGTTTTACCTTTGACCACAAGTTACATGCAATGCACAAACATGTTTTTGTGTATATACATAACAAACCCATATAATCCGAAAAAAATGTCATAATAAAATGACTTAATTTATTCATTCATTCGTTATCCCCAGCTTAGTCCACTACTAGAGTAGCAGGGGGGGTTCTGCATGCCCATCCAGGGGAGAATACCCCGGGCGCTGGGCAGACACAGCCAGGACAGGGCGCCAATCTATCCCAGGGCACGCACACACTCACAAAGCCACACACAAACACACACTATATGGAGCAATGTAGAGCAGTCAATCTAACTTGAATCCATGTTTTTGAATTGTGGAAGTAAGCTCCACCCACCATCGTGTTGCCCACAAAGGACTTTATTATAAAAGCACATGGTAAATATGCTGTTTTAGAGTTAAACACTGACCTCAGGGCAGGGCATTTTGTGCATTTCTGGTTTTAAGCTGCATCACTTTAATTACAATGCATTTACATCTATTTGTATGTACCAGTAAAGTTGTTCGAATTGTCACCTTTTTCTTTATTTTTCTTGGACTCTTACACCACAGAACTATTTTTTTAAGAAACAAGAACTAAATTGTGTTTTTAGGCCCATTATTGAAAAATGAATTGTTATGTATGCATTAATTCTATCCCAGCTCTTTTTGAGTGGAAGGCAAGCAAACATCCTAGACTGGTCACTAATGTTACACATCTCAGGACTTTAGGGGAGAAAAATTCAAAGCTCCTTTAGTAATATCACAGACAGATGAGAAAATGTAAACTCCATATTTAATGGAGCCAGACTCACCCTGGGAATTAAACTCAGAACTTCCGTGCTTTAAGGCAACAACATAATCCACTAGGCACGTTGTGTTGCCTGAACCTTGTTTTGAGCAAAGATATAAGATGTATATTCTGCGAAAGATCATTTATAGAAAGGTTTTTTTTTTAACCTTATTCAATACACACTTAGCACTGTATACAGAACACTTCTCAAATGCTAAGAAAAGCTTCTTACATTAATGCTTATCTACCATATGGATGGATGGGTGGATGTTGTGTGTTCTAAGTTTTACAACTATTATTGCTAACTGCAATGATTTTGCATTGAGTCTTGTTGCATTTTATTCATTCCGTTTATTCCTATGCTAGGGTCGTGGAGGGGTTCCCCATGCCCATCCAGGGGGGGAAAAGTTTCAGGCTCTGGGTAGATACACCCAGGACAGGGTGCCAATCTATCGCACTGCACACACTCACTCACACAGCCACATACACAACCTATATGTGACATTTTAGAGCATTCAGTTTACCTTGAATCCATGTTTTTTAACTGGGGGAGAAAACTGGAGAACCCAGAAAAAATTGATGTAAAACAACTTTTTTTTAATGCCATAAATTCTTTGTTCTTTCACAAATGGCTCTCCATGGTGAGGTGTACCTCTTGCCTTGTAACCTAATTTAAAAAGGATGAATTTACATTTGTATTTATATCAGCATTAATCCACATTAGGTTGCATCAATGTGGCAAATGGTTCCTAAGTTTCATGATAATGGTTAAGGACACCTTTACATATTTTTTAAATATGTTTCCATTTATCTTCCTAACAACTGATCCAAATCAGAATCACTGAGTTTCAGAACCATACCAGATTCACTGAGTGCAAGGTGGAGAGAGACTCTGGGTGGAACGCTTATCCTTCACAGAGCATCATACACACACTAATTTATTTCCAGTGGGAGTAGTTTGTCATGTCCAATTCAACTACTTGCATGTTTTAATAGGTGGAAGGAAGGAAACCAGAAAATCCAGTGGAAAAAAAGGCATCTAGAAGGTTCTTGAACAAAACACTGATAGTCAGAGAATAAACAAAGCTGAAGATGTGGAAGTTCTTCTTAATACACTGCTCAAAAAAATAAACTTTATTTAGTAGGTACTGAAATACGTTGAGAACAAAATAATCAAAATGTAAATCAAAATAATGATCCATGTCGAGGTCTGGATATGGAATCCTACTTAAAATCAAAGTGAAAATTCAAATGACAGGCGGATTCAACTTTAGTGGAAATTAAAATGAGGCTCAGTCGTGTGAGTGTCCTCCACGTGCCTGTATGACCTCTCTACAATGCCTGGGCATGCTCCTGATGAGCCGTGGATGTTCTCTCCTACGGCCCCCTCTATGTCTCCTGGTGTACTGGCCTGTCTCCTGGTATCTGCTCCATTCTCTGGACACTGTGCTGACCGACACAGCGAACTTTCTTGCTGCCACAGCTGGCATTGATGTGCTATCCTGAATAAGCTGCACTACCTGAGCAACTTGTGTGGGTTGTAGA
>JAOUQT010303831.1:0-15745 GCA_025769995.1 Xyliphius kryptos | reverse complement strand
ATGGACTTCAATGCAGTTAATTTAAACAGCAAAAGGCAAAAGGGTTATTGCACTGGTTATAACAAAAACTAAAGATTTACCAAGAATATCAAAGAACTGTAGGTCAGGATCGTGGACGTATTTGGATACCAGCAAACTCCAGGGGGTCCAGTTCTTTGTGTTCACATCAAAGTGAAAATCATAAAGAGTCGGCAGGTAACCTGAAATAATTATACAGATCTGCATTAAAATATTACCAAACCACATCACATTTTTAGAGCCATGTGATTATTAATAGCCACTGTACCTGGGAGCTCACCAGGAACAGCAAGTGTTTTTTCATCATACACCGTTGGGAGGAAGGACAACTTCTTTATAAACTCATCAAACGTCTTACGGCTATTATCTAAAAGTGTAGCTCCAAGCGAGCAGTAGAGGGCCTCAATAAAAAAACACTCCAGCTCTTGTGAAATGATGTCATCCAACTCCAAAAGGGCGTCCAGCATCATGGATAATTGTACAACCTGCCCAATAAAACAGCAGTAAAAATTGTCGACCAGCATTAAAAATCAGTTTTAGAGCCCAACATGGTCCCTGCCAATAGAATGACTGACT
Organism: Xyliphius kryptos; assembly: GCA_025769995.1. Classification (NCBI taxonomy): domain Eukaryota; kingdom Metazoa; phylum Chordata; class Actinopteri; order Siluriformes; family Aspredinidae; genus Xyliphius; species Xyliphius kryptos. The sequence goes on along the minus strand of JAOUQT010303831.1, from coordinate 15,151 downwards.
CATTGGTTAACATACAAACAGCTGTTGTGGTTGCTAAGATATAAGTAGGTGGTAGCCAGGGTATTTTAGATGGTGTAGCATATTAGATAAAAAAAAATGAGGCTTCATATTTGAAAAATGAACACTTAAACGATTACCCACAACAATTATGGTAAAATCAAAAAACATTATTTCCATAAATGGTCCAACCTTAAACCTTACACATTATAAGATTGTTATATCTTCTTACCATGTTCAGATCAGTCTGTGGAACAACTGTCTTTAGTTTCTCTCCTTGTTTGCCATCAACAATGCCCTCTACAATTAGATCTATTGCACTGGGAACATACTTCTCAAACAGATTGTTCAGGTCAGCTTGCTCCTAATAAGCAAAATAATTTTGATACGTATTTTTTTATATAGTTATTTGCAGTTATCAAATTCATAAAAAGCACAAAGCGAGCTATAAGTTAAGTGCCTCACTTTCTCTGGTCTGTTGTTTACCCACTTCTGCCAGTAAGGGTAATAACGAAGGTTTTTGGGGTCCACAAAGACCATTCCACAGCGAGACACAGTGGCAGGTGAGGCATACTGCAGGTCTCCAACCTGCCAAATTAATACCTTATCTATGGTTCATAGCTAAAATTAAATTGTGGTAAACTTTTTAAAAATATGTCTTTGCAATGAATGAACTGCAGTCAGTCTTAAGATCACCTCAAACAGTAAAGCACAGTGGTTCTGAAGCCGGATCCTCTCTCCATTAGCCAGTGTGAGCAGCTTATTATCATCCATCACAGAGTTCATGTTCTCCACCCACAGAGCATCCACATCCCCATCAAACAGAATATATCTGTGGAGTACAACAGCAGTGCAAGAGGTCTTTACTCATCAATAATGTCAAGTTTTGGCTAGATGTGTTCAAAGTTTGATTTTTTAAATTATTTTGGGTTTGATTATTAAAAAACATCTTCCATGGATTCACAGACAATGCTTTTCAAATCAACTCATTTGGTGCCAACAATCATGAGTCAAAGATTACTGCTACTAATAGATTTGATCAATTATACTTTTGCCACATGATTTCCATATTTTTCTGTATATGTATGTAACACTTTTAATAATGTTTCACATTTCTGTTTTTTTTTAATATCCAGCTCATTCACCTTCTCTCTTTTTTGTCTGTAGGTCTGTTGATGTCTCTGAAGATATTGGACAGAATCCCATCAGTCCAGTCCCTAGTAACAGGGTCCAGGATGCCATAGAGCTCAATAACACTTACAGCTTTGGGGTTCAATGCATACAGTTTGGTCAGGAGCCCCAGTCTACAGGGACACATTTCATAGTAAGAAAGCATGTTCACACTATACAAAATATGAATGGTATTTAGTTTTTCTTTGAGTGTATAAAATAGCATTTACACATATTTAAATCTGAGACCTGGTCTGCGCTTGACAGAGAGCATTAATAACTACAGATTTGCCCCCTCCGGTTGGCCCCACCACCATGGTTGTGTGCCTGGTCATCATGGTCTCGTACATCTGAACCACTTTATCCACCTATAGTCAGAAAGTATACTTACAATAAACACGCAAAAACCTTTTGATTGTTAAAATTAAGTTGCTATTTTAAATCACAGAATTATGAAGGAACCTTCACCAGAGGTTTTTTGAATGTACCTGATTGGGCATCAGAATATATTTGTTCTCCTGCAGAACAGCTTCTACAGCATCATTAAAGTTTGGGTAGCGCACTCTGGGGCAATCCAATCCAGGGAACAGGTCTGAAATTAGTCCCAGAAACAGAGGTACATCCTCGAATACAAACTTCGGAAGATTCATGTCCCTCAGTGCTCGCATTAGAACCACATCCTAAAAAACAGATCAGAGTATTGCATGACATTTTGGATGACAGCATCCACTTTCTGCTTCTTTAAATAATAAAACATACTGTTACTTTTCAACAAGACATAATAAACAGTTTAATTTTTGTAACGTTTTGGCACCCTCTCTTGGCCGCCAGCGCTACTATAGTGGCGTCACTCTCAATCGCCTCTCGCCAACTGTTTCCAATCACGACATTACCTATGCTATTTATGGTCATTATTATGCTGAGTTCTTTGTGAGATTCTCGTTGTTTGCTTCCTCAGCAGAACATGCTTCTAGCCATAACATCACCCGTTTTTCCTGTAACTGTTTGTTAGTTTGGAATGGTATCTTAAGGACATTCATGTACTTATTAATATTTGACTGGCTCATATTTCATCACTACGCTGTGTCCAATAAATTGCCCTTTCCTTAGTTTGTGGCCTGTGCTTTTTCTGTGTGTCTACCGGCTTGTGGTTCTGCAACCCCAACAATTTTCACCTCATTAAGATCAGGAGATCCTCTCTTCAGCTCTCCTGCCATGACTAACACAGACTTGAGCGCTCGCAGGCCAAAATCATAATGGGACTGTTTGGAGAGCTGTTCTCGAGCCAGTTTATACAGCACGGTCATCTTCTTAGCGAGAACCTACAACATATAAACCATAATTCTAAGTAACACCCCTACCTGGGTTGAGGACAGTTAAGTAGCTTGTTAATGTTACCTTAGCCAATAGAAAGCCCTCTGAGAACAGCATGATCTCACAAATCTGCTGAAGGTCAGGAACGATGACCACTACGGGCCTAAATAGAGCTTTCACTGACTCAGGAAGCTCTGTGCGCCCTGCGTAACCCGGGTTCATGGTGATGAAGATTCCCATTCGAGAGTCCAGGCTGATCTCATGATGTTCAAACTGAGAGCAAGATGATTAATGCATACATCAAAATAAAATAAAACAAAAATTTTAAATATTAAAGACATTTTAAATAATGTCATTAAACTTAATTTAATCTAACTATCTACATGCTATCTATGATGATATTTTAATATATTTTCAATACTTTTAGTTTACACCGTATGGTTTTTTTTTTTGTTTTGTTTTTTTTAAGGCTGAAAGCTTTTAAATTGTAACTTAATTCAGTATTTAATATTGTTTATATTTGTCTGCAGCTGCATCTTGGTAAAGTCTAGGTTTAAAAATACCAGCGGCTACCTTTACCACTGTATTATTAGCAACTCACATGAAATCTTTTTAGATGGTTCATGAGGGCATTCCGAATGGTATGGATCTGTGTTGATATGACAGACAGCACGGAGGCGTCAATGCGGTTGAATTCATCAAAACATCCCCATGCACCACACTGAGCCAGTCCAGAGAAGATCTTACCAACTGCCTAAAGGTACACGAATGGGATAGGAATTATATTAATCACATACACTTTAAAAATCCAAATATTGAATCAGAATGACTCACCATGTAGTCCATGCCCTCGCCACAGTTTGTGACCACACAGAGTAAACCTAAAGCCTTAGCCAGGTCTTTAGTGGACTCAGTTTTTCCTGTACCTGCTGGCCCAGCAGGTGCACCCCCCAGGTACATGGACAGGGCCTATGAACAGTAGTACATTTATACCTAACTTCTATTTAATTTATAAAGAAATATATTAAATGACCAAAATTTCCAGCACTAATGTTTATCCACAATATAGGCTACAGCAACTCCTAAGTGGAAAATGAATCCGAGTTATGTCCAGCTTTTAATTACCTGTGTGAGTGTGAGGTAAATCCGGTCGGTAAGCGGAGTGATTACCAGGCGTCCGTTCAGGCCCATGTACTCATAACCATAGGAGAACTGAGCTGAACACTGACGCACAAACAGGTCATCAGGTTCTTTGTCCCAGTAAAAGCGCAGCTGGCTCTCCCACTCAAACTCACGAGCATCTGTGATACTGCAGTAAAAAAGCAATCAGCTAAGAAGTTTGGCTTCATCTTATTTCAATGAAAATTATTCATTCACTAAGCCACTGTGCTGCCCTCAATTTAAATTAGTCATTTCAATTAGAGGAAATTTTCACCTTTAACCTTAAAATGAATGGCTTGATGGCTAAAAAGTGTTTACATCCATGAGGTCCCAGTGTTTTGTTGTTTAAATTAAGCAGTTTTTTGTTCAAGTGTTTGGATATATCTACAGGGGTTGGACAATGAAACTGAAACATCTGGTTTTAGACTACAATAATCTTTTAGTATGGTGTAGGGTGTAGGGCCTCCTTTTACACCCAGGACAGGGCGCCAATCCATCGCTGGGTACACACTCAGTCACACACAAACATACACACACTATACAGGGCAATTTAGAGAATTCAGTTTACCTTCATGTTTTAGGAATGTGGTAGGAAACCGGAGAACCCGGAGGAAACCCACGTAGACACAGAGAGAACATGCAAACTCCACCCAGATAGGGATTCGAACCGGGAATCCATAGCGCTGAGAGGCGAATGTGCTAACCACTAAGCCACCCCAGTAAAGTATTTCTCCTACAATTATTGCAATTACAATGTGTGGAACAAAACAAAAAAACAGAGGCATAAAAGGCAAATTTAACATAATTTCACACAAAACTACAAAAATGGGCTGGACAAAATTATTGGCACCCTCAACATATTTGGTTGCACACACTGGAAAAAATAACAGATTTTTACACCTCTTAACTTAAATTTTGGACCACTCTTCTTTTGTAAACTGCTCCAAATCTCTCATATTTAAAGGGTGCCTTCTCCCAACAGATTTTTAAGATCCAGCCACAGTTGTTCAACAGGATTTAGATCCGGACTCATTTCTGTCCATTTTTGAACTTGTGCTCTCCAGGGCTTTGTTTCTATCCATTTCTGGTTGCTTTATGAAGAATAATTGGGGTCCTGCTGCAACACCCATGACCTAGAATGCAAACCAAGCTTTCTGACACTGGGCCCTACATTGCGACCCAAAATCCTTTGGTAATCCAAGGCACCCAGTTCCAGAGGCAGCAAAACAACCCCAAAACATCCTTGAACTTGAAATTTCTTTGGAACTTGATTGGGGCTGATTATCCACCATCCAGGCTATCCTGCGTTGCAACCTTTTATTAATATTTCTCCTCTGTCCACATCCAGAGAGAATAGCTACAGTGCCATGGGTTGTAAACTTCTTGGTTACGTTGCGCACCGTAAACAAAGGAACATTAAGATCTTTGAAAATGGACTTGTAACCTTGAGATTGTTACAAGTCAATGCAAAGATTGAGTCAACTTCTCTCCTTTTTAACTGGTTTTAGGTGTGAGCTTGAATATTTCAATATATCGAATAGTTACCCTGAATCTTGAAAAGGTGCCAATAATTTTTGGCCCATTTTTGGAGTTTTGTGTGAAATTATGTAAAATGTGCCTTTTTCCCTCTGTTTTTTTTTTGTGTTGTCCCAATACACACAAAGGAAATAAACATGTGTATACCAAAACAGTTTCCAGTTGTACAATATAGTCAATATTTATATCTATATCTTACTTAGTGTGTATATATATATATACATATATATATATACACACTAAGTCTCACAGAGATAACATATGGGATATAAGGGAATGTAGAAGCACTGCTGAGTAGAAAAACAAGCTTTGACTTAAAGATACATGTACATATATATGATCTTACTTTTCTTACTTTTATAATCTTACTTTTTTCTACCCAGCAGTGCTTCTACATTCCCTTATATCCCATATGTTATCTCTGTGAGCAGCACTCTCCGTGAAAAGTTTCGATTATGCTTTTGCAGTAGACATTTTTCCACTGATCTCTTATCATGTTATTCTTTAGTGGGCCAGAGCCACATGATTTTGCGAGTTTTCCTAATGCATTCACAAAAGCATCTACGGACTCATCAGGGCACTGAGCTTTCTGCTTAACTGTCTGTGCATATGCAGCTTTATCTGCCGGTAGACTTGTGAAAGCTGTAAGAGTGCTTCCACAAGTTATTCTCCGTGAATAAATCAAAAGCTCCAAGGATCAGCGGGATGGAAGAAACTAGTTGAGCATAGCCGGGTGCTGGTGGAGCTCATGCGGCTCCTTGCTGCTGTTCATTACCCAATATAATTGTTTACTAGTAATCTTAATTTTTCAGCATTGACATATAATCCCTGTTGCCAGTGGGTTCTTAGCAAACACCCCGTCATCAAATGTCGTGTTGTTTAAAATAAACAGTCTTTATTTTAGGTTTTATGCTAAATTTATTTACGTGTTCATGAACCTTTTGACCGCCATAGCTGTCTATTGTTTCTAATTTTGTGATAACTCAACTACACCCATTAACTCTACTACACTCAGTACTTATTATAATCCATAGTGTACATTTAGCCCTAAAAACGTCTTTAAAAATGTACTTTTATGTGCCATATTAAAAAGTTGGTATCTTTGTTATACCTGTCTCTGACAAAGCTGTCCACAATGTCTCTAGCATGGACATCTATGATAAGGACAGTGTTTAATTTCCGCCTATCATTTTTCTTTAGCGGCTGTGTGATGCGTCTGACCAGCTCGTTGATCTGTCCATGCATTTTCTTGGCATATTCTTTAAGCGCCTGCTTTTCCCCAGAGCTTATTTTCCTGAAGACATCCTCCACCTCCCACGTCCAATACACCTGATTTCCTGCCAGCACTACCATGCCCTGGTAATCCAGCATCCAGTCCACCCTGAGATAAAATAATCAGAAGAAAGATTTCAGGACAGAGGATCAGTGCACTGGAAATTTTTAAACAAAAACTTTACATACACTATAAGTTTTATTCACATAAAAAGAAAATTCTTACTAAACACAAATTACAGTGAACCACTGACTGACAGTGACTGATTTTCATACCGAGATTTGAGGTGCTGGTAGTAATAAATAGCCTCTTTGGTGATAAGTCTATTGGTCTTCCTCATCTCTTGCAGAACGGCTGTCATCCAATCCTCTACTCGTCCATCTGTTGGGATAGGCTGCCTGAGCTCCATAACCTCACCCTCTGCTGATACGAGAGCTGCAGCAACTGTCTCCCCATTACTTCCCGTATCGAACCGCAGTGATGCTATGTTGTCATACATCTGAGGATTTGCATGGCACATGGAACAGGTTTAAAGAATACAGGGGAACTTTTGCAATTTTTTAATATGCGCCCATGACAGCAGGATGGACTACTAGGTGTCAGCTAGGAAATTGTGAGCTGTGATTGACACACCTCAAGGTTTGTGTGCATGTAGCTACAAAGAGGTGAGATGCAGAATGTGAAATGCAGCAGTAACAAAAACGGAAGTCCTGAAATACACCTTTTTTCCTTTTTTCTATTCCCCATCAGGTGTCACATAATCAATGCCACTGCGACAGAGCCCTTATACCATCTATTTAAGGTGATTTTTTAGATTACTAGGGAACAAAATCTAAAAGGTTTCAAAAATAAAAACCAGCAGGTCAGTTTCACAGTGTAATTCTGAGGCAACCATTCGCATAGATGAAAACCTCTTAGTTTTTGCGGCTGATGGCCTCGTGTTGTTTAAAGTGTCTGATCTAACAGATCTTTACAAATAAATACCTTTTTTTTAAAAAACACATCATCAATTTATTAACCTTGTCAAAATAAGCTTAATATGAGCCGGTCAGTGGCAACAGGCGGATGGTTTTGACATGGACTATTATTACCAAAATATTCATTACCTTAATCATATGCTCCTGGACACATGATGGATCACTGCTCCCCAAAATGCTGAGCAACTCATCGTCGGAAATGAAAAAGAAACGAGGGAAGGCATTACGTTTGGAGTCCAGATATTCGTTCAGGCTTTTCTGACAATGCTCCAAACCATCACTCAGGTTCTGCAGGTCAGTCAGACGGTTCGGCACAAGGCAGCATTTTTTAATTACGGGGTCCTTTACTGTGTCTGTCATTATCTAAAAGCACATAAATTCATATTAAATTGGTGTTTCCTCATTTTATAACACACAACAACGGGAAAATACACTCAACCGTGTTTATACCAACTTTAAAGACACGTACAGAGCTGTCCCCTACCACCCCTGCTGCAACGCTCAAAATCTATGCAGAAAACCATCACTGTGTGGCCCAGCGATGCCTATGCTGTGCTGCAGGACTGTTTCGGCTGCATGGATTGGCATGGCTTTAGGGAGGCTGCTAAATGTGAAGGGAAGCCTAATCTGGAAGAATATACATGTTCCGGTCTCAAATACATCAGCAAATGTGTAGGGGATATCACCACCACCAAGACTGTGACCTGCTACCCAAACCAATCATGCCTGAATGCAGATGTGCATTATCTGTTAAAAGCCAGGGATGCTGCCTTCAGGTCCAGCGGTTCACAGAAACTCATGAGGGCTAGAAGAAAGCTGACTGCAAAGGTTAAGATGACGAAAGCCGCATATGATCAGAAAATCCAGGGTCCACGGAGCATGTGGCAGGGCATTAAGCTCTCCGAGGTCCTGGCAGACATATTTAACGCCTCCTTCATACAAGCAGCTGTCTCCACCTGCCTGAAGACTGCCCCAATCATTCCATTCCCCAAAAGCTACACAGAGACGGGTCTGAACGACTACCAGCCGATAGCACTATAGCCGATAATCAACAAATGCTTTGAGGCCCACATCAAAGCCACTATCAACGTTACTGTGTACACCGAAAGATCTGGTCCACAGAGAATGCCATTTCCTCCGTGGTCAACATTGCCCTCACCCACCTGGAGCAGAAGGATTCCTATGTCTGTATACTTTGTGGATTTCAAATCTGCTTTCAATACCCTGATCCCTCAGACCCTAACCAATAAACCTTCACTACTTGGATTGAGCTTCCTTCTGCAGCTGGGTCCTGGACTTTCTGACCAACAGGCCAGTCTGTGACGATCCGAAACACTTCCTCCTCCACGATAACCCTCAGCATCAGTTCCTCTACGGGCTGTGTGTTGAGACCCCTCCTGTTCACACTGCTAACACATGACTGCTCACCTACCCATCTGAGCTGTCATATTGTAACGTTTGCAGGTGACACAGCACTGATTGGATGCATCAAAGACAGTTATGATTCCATCTATAGACAGGAGGTGAAACATCTGAAGACTTGTTGCATGGAAAACAAGCTCTTCATCAACATAAATAAAACAAAGTATATGATTGTGGACTTCAGAAGAGGCAGACATGCCCAACTCCCCATACACGTCAAATGAAATCCATCAAATCCTATCCTTTATTGTCACGTCACATTAACAAAGGTGTGAAAGTTAAGTGAAATTCTTAGGTGCTCAGTCCCTCACAGTTGTATTACACATAATATATACAATAAATAAGTAGACAGATAAACAGAGTAGAGTCCTGATAAACAGTTTTCCAGGTATGAATTGTTTCTGATAAAGTGCAGAGTGCCATTGAATTTAGGTTATGCACATGTGTATGTCAGTGTGTTGCCACATTTATTGTCCTTGTATGTTGCTGTTCAGCACTCTGATGGCTTGGGGAAAGAACCGGAACCGACTTGTTCTGGTTCTGATGCTCCTAAACCTTCCTGCCACTCGGCAGCTGTGAAAACAGGCTTGGGTGGGTGGGGTCCTTTATAATTGTCATAGACTCCCTTAAGCAGCAACTGGTGTAAATGTCTTTAGAGGTTTGGCAGTTGGGTTCTGGTGATGCGCTGGGCAGTTCGTATAACCCTCTGCAGGGCTTTCCGATCCGGAGCAGAACAGGTCCCATACGAGGCGATGATACAGACTGTCAGTATACTTTCCACGGTGCATGTGTAGAATGTTGTGAGGATTTGGGTGCCCATGCCAAAACTTCTGAGCCATCTGAGGAAAAAGAGGCATTGCTAGGCTTTCTTTACAGCCCATGTTGTGTGTTCTGTCCAAATGAGATCGTCGGTTATATGGACCCCAAGGAACTTGAAACTGCTGACTCTCCCCACTCTGTTGATGGTGATGGGGCCGTACATTGTCTCCTGTTTTCTGAAGTCTACAGTCAGCTCCTTGGTCTTAATGACATTCAGATAGTGGTTGTTTTCCTGGCACCAGCGTGTCAGAGAGCTAACCTCTCTTTAGGCTGTCTCGTTATTATTGGAGATCAGACCTATTATCGTCGCGTGATCTGCAAATTTGATGATGCTGTTGGAGCTAGCAGTGCAGTCATATGTGTAGAGACTGTGGAGCAAGGGGTGCTCTGGTGTTGAGGGTCTGTGAGGAGGAGGTGATGATTCCCATCCTGACCACCTGGCATCGGTCAGATAGAAAGCCCAGGATCCAGCTGCACAGAGAACCGTTTAGACCCAGGTCATGGAGCTTAATGTCTAGTATTGAAGAAACAATGGTGTTAAAGGCTGAGCTGTAGTCTATAAACAGCATTCTTACATATGTGTCCTTCTTCTCCAGGTGAGATAGAGAAAGATGTAGGGTCAGGGCTATTGCATCGTAGGTGGACCTGTTCTGTCTGTAAGAAAACTGCAAAGGGTCCAGGGTTCCTGGCAGTAGTGAACAGATTAAGTCTCTGACAAGCCTCTTAAAGCATTTACTTATAATTGAGGTCAGAACAACTGGGCGCCAGTCATTGAGGCATGTAGAGGTAGCGGTTTTTGTAATGGGGACAATGGTGGCCAGTTTGAAGCATGCTGGCATGACTGAGAGGGAGAAAGAGGTTGAAGATGTCCGTAAACACTCCTGCTAGCTGATTCGCACAGACCTTAATAATAAGTCCAGTAATGCTGTCCGATTTGGCTGCCTTGTGGGTCTTGAGGTGTTTAAAAGATCTGCGCACGTCGTCCAAGGAGACAGGAAGTTTGTTTGGTTCAGTAGAGGTGGATTTTTATCAGAGGTACAGTGTGTTTTGCTTCAAAGCGGATGTAGAAAGCATTTAACTCAGCTTGTATGTAGTTAGTTATTTTGTTTAGTCCCTGCCACATAATTCGCACGTTGGTGCTATTGAGGCGTGATTATACTTTTTCTCTTTACTCACGTTTGGCTGCTTTAATGGTTTTACGGAGGACATAGCTGTTTATTTTTATAGTTCTCTGTATTTCCCGATTGAAATGTAGGGGTACGTTCCTTCAGGACTCCATGGACCTGAAATTTCAGCTATGGTTTCTAGCTCGGATACACACGGATGATTTTAGTGGGGATAATATCATCTATGCACCTAAGGGTTAATCCGGTGACTGTCATTTTACTCATCAATGTTGTTATTCTCTCTTATACGCTTCTCTGAACATCTCCCAGTCGACGTCATCAAAACAGTCCTGTAGCATAGAATCAGATTGGTCCGTCCAGTGACAAACTTTTCTGGTAGTGGCCGGTTCCCATTTCAGTTTCTGCAAATAAGTAGAATTTCCGGCAGAAGCAAAACGGAGGAGTGATCCTATTTGCCAAGCAGAGCGTGAAGGAGGGCCTTGTAGACGTTGCAGAAGGGAGTGTACCAGTAGTCCAGTGTGCACGTTTTTCATGTTTTGCACGTGACGTGCTAAAAAAACTCGCTGAAAAAACTTGTTTTATTTATTTTATTTTTTAAGTCCTCGACAACAATATAAGTGGCCTCAGGGTGCATGGTTTCTGGCATGTTAATAGCTTTGTACAATTTCCCAAGTGCCTGGTCCCTGTCCACCTGTGGTGGAATGTACACGGCCATAAGAATGACTCCTGAAAACTCTTTCGATAGCACATTAGCGTCTTTACGTTCTCAGACAGCTGAGGAGGGCCAGACTTGCTCAGTCCTACTTTTACAGATGAGTGGTGAGAGCGTTTTGTGCTCCAGCATCAATGTGTGCCACGAAAGCTGCTCTGTTGCAGACAGGAAAGCGCTGCAGAGGGTGGTAAAGGCTACACAGAGGACTGTTGAAGTCAACCTCCCAACCACCACGGACATCTACCCCTCCAGATGCAGGAAAAGGGCCTCCTGCATCATAAAGGAACCCACTCACCCAGCACACTTACTTCTTGTTCTGCTCTCCTCAGGCAGGAGACTGTGGAGCATGAAGGACAACCACACAAAGAAACAGCTTCATAGCAGAAGCAGTGACACTTATTAACTTCACCTAACAAAAACATTTTCATTGACACATTACACTTTACACCACAACACTTTACCCTCACCGGACACCCTATCTTTTATCACCAAAATACTCATCTCATCTACCTTATTTACAAGTGTTTACATTCATAATACATAGTTTCTGCTATGCTGCTATATTTATACACCGGGAACAAAGGGAACACAAAAAGAAGGAACACTTAAACAACAATGTAACTCCAAGTCAACCACACTTCTGTGAAATCAACCTGTCCAGTTAGGAAGCAACACTGATAGTCAACTTGCTGTTGTGCAAATGGAACAACCACACACTGAGCCTCATTTTAAATTGTCTTGAGGAATTTCCACTAAAGTTGGATTAGCCTGCCATTTGATTTTTAACTTTGGTTTTGAGTATGTAATGAAAATTATAGTCTTTTTGAATCCTTGAACATGGACAAAAGTATTAAAGCATCTACATCAGACCTACAGGACTTTGATGACACCCCATTTTAGGTTGGTTGTTTTGGTCGGCCATTTGAAGCCTCTACTATTTTGAAACATTTCCTTTACAACTTTAGGTCATCTTCATGCTATTTACTAGGGATTAGCTCATGGTTCTGTGTGGGCTCAAGTTCTTCCAGCAAACCTGGTGTAAAACAATAGACTCAAAAATGTTTTCAAGCTGAAAGCATGAAACTAGAAGCATGATTCTATACACCAATGGGACTAGGGGACTAAATCAGCTTAATTCAATGATTTTAAGGAGGGTCCCAATACTTTTGTTTATATATGTAAACCTAAATATTTGAAGAACTTCACTTGGAATCTCACCTTTTTGAACATTTTGTCAATGTGGTCAAATTTCTTGGCCTCCTCGGGCAGCTGAGAACGGATATCACCACCGATGAAGATGCTCTCTAGGTACATCCACTTTCGCTGCACTAACATCCAGACCTGGCAAATTAATATCTTAGCACTTACTCACACCCAGAGACAAAACTTTAGGAACCATTTGCCATAAAGCAACATGACGATATTATCGGACAATATAATCAGAGTAAAGGATTATGTCTTGCAAGCCGGTTACTACTGCGAAATATAACCTTCGAGTAAATAATTATTTGTAATTAACCACCGTTATGCTTTATCGTTGCAAACTACATAGTTTATAAACATGACCTACACAGCTTTTAGAATTTGGTTTAAAGTTCTGAAGCTGACCTCGATGACCTCACTAATAAGTGACAGATTCTTTTCCCATTCCTGAATGGTGGAGAGGAAAGGTCCCACGAAGCGACTTCCCGCCATGCTCTGTAGGTTCACGGCATTGTCATCCAAGTTCTGCAGGATTTCGTCGACTGCACCCAGAATGGTCCCGCGCTCCTGGGTGCCTTTAAGGTAGCGCTGTACAGAGAACCTCATGTTTTCCCAAATTTCCACCACCTCCTTTACACCCTGTGGGAAAGTAGCAAAACATTGCTATGCTTTAAAATTTCTTTAGGTTAATTCCTTTAGGACAGCTTATTTTTTATATATTACAGATATAAAGAATAAATTAAATACTGTGTTTCAGAAAAATGGATTCCAGACCTTTTCAATGCTGAGTTCTTTGACAGCTGAGTTGACAATATCTCTGATGATGTCACCATGTCTGTGCAGCTCCATGGCAAACATGTTCTCCAGCGTGAAGGTGTCTGAGTTCATGTCGAAGCTGCCGCCTGTTCGCTCCATCAGTTCCCTCTAGTGTCTAAAGCACAGAGACAAATGTCCAGTTTGTGGAGGAAATAAACAAATGTTTATGAACAAACTAAATGTATGGCAAATTTAGTTTCTCAAATTAGACCAAAGAATCTGTTTCCTAAAATGTATCCAAATTATCTGAAACCTTTCAGAAAAGGTCCTTATCTATACCATTATGGAAAAACGTATTAGATTGGATACACTTTATTCCACTTTATTTTTTGTTTTTCTGATGTGTGTTCAGTAAAAAATTATTTCTGTTGTAGATCGCAACCCATGTTAAGGTCTCTTCTTTTCTGACACCACAGTATTTTTAAGGATTCAAGCATGTTTGTTGTTTTTGCACAGATTTTTTTTCTTCCGTCAAAAACGTAAAACTCGGGCAGCCATGACTGTGAGTGGTACAGACACCAAACTTGCAAGGTTGAAGCAGCTGCTGCACATGCATATATGCATATACCCAAATTCAGACCGATTTATCAATAGGTGATGCAAGAATAAATATTTTTTTTCCACACTACAGGGCTCCAAACAAAGAATTTGGCAAACAGTGTGACCAAAAATTTTCCCTCTGGAAGATTTTCAGCAAAATTTGCAAAACTTTTTTGTTTTTTTTCAGTCAACCCCCATGTGTTTGGTATCAAAAAAAAAAAAAAAAACACCAGAGCGTGCTCGCGAATAATTATCAAAAAAGTTGAAGTTTTCCATTCAGTCCAGCTGTTATAGGCAAATTAATCCATAATTTATTTAAAATTTAAAGCTGAAAAACCCTTTACTCAAACTTTCTACAACTTCAAACACAAATTCAGCATTCCGAATGGATGCCGATAAAATTTGCTGTACTTATGTCTATAGGGGGTCCTATAACAGCTGCATGACTGTTTCTTACCAACTGTACATGCGATCGAGCTTAAATTCAGCACACATCATCTTTTGTCCAGTCTATCACAAATGCTTAAAATGTATATACCTTTCATTATTTTATGCGGCCATCAGACAATCAGCTCTCAGCAGGCTTTTGTTGGCCTTCCCATTGACCAATGATCATCAAACTTGACTTGGTCAGAGGAGCGCTATTTTTAAAATTCATGTGGCAGGCTTTTGACGGCCTTCCCATTGACCAATGATCAAACTTCACTTGGTCAGAGGGGGCGCTATTTCTAAAATTCATGTTTTTACTGCTAATAAATTGTTACTGCAAAAAGTTTTTTCATCTACAATAGCATTTTTGCACTCATCTGATGCATTACTACATCCTACAACTGTCCTATCATGTCTATTAAAAAATTTTACTTTATATTTTAAATAACCCAATTTCAAAAATAAAAAAATGGGCACTTTTCGAACTAGTCTCTGGATTTTTATCAAGTCTTCTTAAAATTGGACTTCTGATACTGGGAAGACTGTCTAGGTAAATAATTACACTGCTCAAAAAAATAAAGGGAACACTTAAACAACACAATGTAACTCCAAGTCAACCACACTTCTGTGAAAACAACCTGTCCAGTTAGGAAGC
>JAOUQT010303823.1:0-15745 GCA_025769995.1 Xyliphius kryptos | reverse complement strand
TGTGTGTGGGTGTGTGTGTGTGTGTGTGTGTGTGTGTGTGTGTGTGTGTGTGTGTGTGTGTGTGTGTGTGTGTGTGTTGGCAGGACTCAGGTTCTGTGATTGCAGAGTTTGGTGTGGAATGAAAGACGCACATTGTTTGGTTTGCGTGCAGAAGCGAGCTTTGTACCTGCAGCTCTGTGTTCATCTTAGCTGTTTATTCCTTCAGCAGTATTTTTACGGCCTGCATGCATTTCAGTTTCCCACACCTGTGACTCTAAATGCAAGGAGAGATCCCTGAGATCCTGTGTATGTGGGGGGTGGGCGGGTGGGTGTGCATGTGTGTTTGTGATCCAGACATTAATTGTAAAACAAACGGTCCAGTTAGTAATATACACAATGTAGTCTAAAGTCTGTGTAAAATGTGTTTAATCCAAAGCGACTTACAAGTATCCCAACTTGGTTGGGGTCAGAACACTGGGCTGATACAGGACCCTGGAGCAATGAGGGTTAAGGATCTTGCTCTAGGACCCACAATGGTAACTTCAGTGGACCTGGGATTTGAACCCCCAACCTTCTGATTGATAGTCCAACAACCTAACCACTGAGCAATATTTAAGGTTAAGATTTTTGTTAATGTAAAATTAATATTTTACTGGAACACATGCCCAGTCAATGCAAAAAAATATAAATAAATAGTCACTACAACTTTATTTTCTGTGCAAATGGTATGTACTATGCTTCTGATCAGGTGGTTCTCCTAAAGACTGTTATCTATTCCATTACAAAAAAATGTTCATCCTCAATGTTCTGCGCCTAAATAATATTTAGACTTTTACCAATTATAATTGTAGAGTTTATACACTTTGTGTAAATAGTCTAGTCTAAATGTACATGTGATTAGCTGGTTCACATCATTTTCTCAAAAGCTTTTAAAAGATTTAACTTCTAGGGTTTACTAAATAGGTTTCCTTGGCACATAGCCTTTGTTAAGGTTATATAAATTTTGTGTCATCTTAGAATCTTCATCACTTAGAACTAAGAATTTTGAAGAACACGTGAAGCTTGTTCCCATTTAGTAATATATTACAAGCTTTTTCTTGACCTGTTGTAAATACGTATATAAAAGAACAATTTACTGCCTCTCCTGTGTGTGGTAACATTCAACCTCTTTCCTGCACTATATTCAACCTCTGCACACAAGTGTGACCTCCTCTACTTATAGATCCCCCATGGGTGGATTTAGTCTCTCTTAGTACCTCAGTCTCTTATTCTCTTTAAAGTCTCGTTCTTTTATTTGCTGAATTCCCAAAGAGAGTGGAAAAAAGAAAGAAAAGTATAAAAACATTCTGTTGACAGATGTGGCTCAGATGGTTTAAAGCATCTCACCCTGTGTGGTAGGATGTAATCCTACAAAATCAATTTACAGTCTGCGTCGTACTTCCCTTTACTATACAAACTGATCAAACTGCCCTTGACATGTACCATCAAATTTTAATTTGGTACAAAAAATATTTTTGTAAACACTTTCTATGAATCTGGTATATATAATGCATTATAAACACATTCATAAAGCTCCAAAAAGTATTCATAATGCTTTATACCACTTGTCATAACCCTATGTTAATGTCCACAGATGTTCAAAACCACACTCGTAAAGTGTTATAAAAACATGCCTGAAGGCTTTACAACACAATGCGACATAATGCATTATAAAATGTTTATAAAGGGTTCTGAAAAATACATAAGACTTGCCTCCCTTGAAAATAACTGTTAATAAACCTGAAAACAAGTGTTAATAAATGTTTATGAATGCTTATAATCTCATAAAGCTTATAAACACATTTATAAAGCTTTATAAAGTATTCATAATGCTTTATAAAACCTGTTATAAACCTATGTTAATGTTCATAGATGTACATAACTACACTCAAGTGTTATAAGAACATGCCATAAGGCATCACCCTGTAAAATCCAAAGAATTAAAAGTTTAAATAAGATCATTTTATAATGCATTATGTCATCTGTATTATAAAGCTTTATGTCAACCTATTATATCAATTTATGACTATGATTATGAACATCTATGTACTTAATGTAAGTACTTAATGTATGTACCAGATTCATAGAAAGTGTCATGTTGTGTTAAGTGAGAATGTCTGAAGATTTAAAGAATCCAACATTTATAATGCATTATCACAATTTGTGTTAAAAAGCCTTAGGTTGTATTGTTATAACACATTGTTAATGTGATTATGAAAACCTACTGTATGCATATCAATAAAGGCTTTTGGCAAATGCTAGTAAAGTAGTATGTACTTAATAATGCTTTATGAATGCACTTATGATGTATTATGAATACTGAATTCATAGAAAGTGGATGAATAGTTAAAATATATCATTTATAATGCATTATATAGGTTACATAATGCATTATACACGGTGGCTTAGCGGTTCGCACATTCACCTCTCAGCACTGGCGATTCCTGGTTCGAATCTCAATCTGGGTGGAGTTTCCATGTTCTCCCAGTGTCTGTGTGTGTTTCCTCCAGATTCTCCAGTTTTCCCCCACATTCCAAAAACATGGATTCAAGGTAAATTGAATGCTCTAAATTGCCCAATATAGAGGTTGTATGTGTGTGTGGATGTGTGAGTAAGAATGTGACTAGCGATGGATTGGTGCCCTGTCCTGGGTGTATCTGCGCAGCACCCGAGTTGTTCTCCCCTGGATGGACATGGGGAATATACCGCGAGCCTCATAGAGGATTAAGCAGAAGATAATAAATGAATGAATGAATGAATAATGCATTATGTTACTTCATGTTATAAAGCCTTATGGTATGTTCTTAAAACAGTATTATAAAGCATTATGAATTCTTTATAAAGCTTTATAAATGTGTTAACAATGCATTATGAATACAGGATTTATGTAAAGTGGTACCGATGTTTTTCTTAAAAAGGAGATTAATTAATTAGCTAAGTTGCATGGGAAACTAGCTGCCAAATGCTGATTATCCCCTGAGATATTGATCACTGATGTCTTTGTGCATGGCCATTCAAACATTTACTTCAGTGTTACCTCTGCACTTGTCTCAGTTGGCAAGACATTAGTACAGTCAAGTAGGAATAAAGGTCCGGGTCTGATAATGATCCAGTCACAGACTGGTCAGATTACACTTGGTACTCCACTTTCTTGCTAAGCAGTCTTGATAGATGCCGAGACTTGATATGATGTGGTCAGTGTTTTGGCCCAGGTTCCTAAAATTTAAAGCAGTCAGTCTAATGTTTTTAACTCGTCTGTTAAGGATTAAGGCCTCTTATTGGGTTGACATTACATCCATTATTTATATCCACAGACAACTAGAACATATGGTCACATGTAGGTACTCGGTAATCTGAATCTAATTTAGTAATTTAAGTTACTAAGATAAGATAGGATATGCCTTTATTGGTCATCCAATGGGGAAATTCACATTCTCAGCAGCAAAGTGAAAGTAATTGGGAAAGTTAAAAAGATGCATCCAATATATCTATATATTAGGAGAAGTAATTAAAAAAATTATAAAATGTAATTGTAATAGAAATCAGTATACACAATATAAAATTCACAGTTTTGTACATGACATAACACAGAAGAAAAACAATAGAAAACATTAAAAAAACAACAGCTTGCACAGCAACGAAGTATTGCATATATGATAATTGAATACTTATTGCAGTTATTGAGTGTTAATAACATTGGTTGGTTCATGAGAGCAGTGGTGATTGTACAGTCTTACTGTAGCAGGAATACTGGACCTGCAGGTATAAAGGTGCTGCTCCGTGTCGCTGGAGTCTCATACATGGGGTGAGCTTTATTGTCCAAAAGAGTTGGTAGCTTGATTAGCATCCTCCTATCTCCCACCACATGCACCGGGTCTAAGGTTTTCCCCAGAACAGAGCTGCCCCACCGAATTATTTTGTTAGTTCCAGAACATTGTTACTATAACCTTTCAGTCTTATTTTGTTGTTTGTGTCATCTGTGTATTTTGAAATGTGTTGTAAGCATCCATTTCTAAACACGTGATTATTTTCTTTTTAAACTTTGGTTCAATTTTGCCTTCGTAGATACAAAAAAAATACAATTTCAAAGTCCATGTTTTACGAATCAAAAGTGTAAAAACCCATACTTATGATTTTATGTGTTTGCAAATTTAGTGTACTTAATAATGTGTCATCATTTTTGACAGATTTATCCTGGTCTTTGGTTGTCTGGTCCTGTCTGTGTTCTCCACTATCCCTGACCATGTGAATCTATCCAACCACTGTCTGCTAATACTGGTGAGAACAAAGTCCACTTCAGGACATGCACTTTACCATGGTATAAAAGAAGGAAATCATTAAATGCAATGAATACATATCAGATAAGTGTTGCATTTATCCAGAAAAGCTTCATGCATGTCTATTCACTGCACTGGTATATGATATAGTTTCCAATGTTTTGAATAGATTTATTTTCCAGTTTTGTTTCCTTGGGAGTAATAAGTATCTCAGGTAATGATGACTATTCTCAAGGCGCTCATGAGCTGTCCATGATGTCTTTATTTTGGTTGTTAGATGAGCTAGTGTGTCCCACTATGAGGTCATTTTGCCATCTTTCAGGGGCTTGAAACTTACCTTTGAACAGTCAAAGGTGGCTGCTCTCCCACTGATGGGAAACAGAGTCTTCAATGCCCTCTGTATCAAATGAAGTGCTGGGAAAGTCAATTGTGTTGTGAGAGTACATGGGAATTGTATTCAGCTGTCAGTGAATGCTGAGTGACTCGTACCCAAGCTTAACTTCCATTGAGAGCCCACAGAGAGAAACTGCAGAGTGAATCGTAACCAGATTAGGTTCCCCAGCGTTCCCACAGAGATGTTGCTTAACAAAATCCAAACCACAGAAAGTCTCAAAGTAGTAAATCAGTGTCAATTAACATTAGGCAGCAAAACTGCAGTTTTTTAGCTGTTACCTACAGAAGGTCAAATCACAAATCAAGTACATCATTTGGATGACTTTGCCATTAGAATTCATAAATAGTCTTTTTACACTTGCATCTTAAGCATGACTTCATATTTGAGTTGTAGGATATGCAAAATATAAAAAGCAAACATAGTATGGCTGTTTATTAAGTCATTTTGCCAATAATAAACTAGAGATCCCAAATTTAAAGGTCAAGCAATATCAATGTATGTTGCTTTGATTCTTTGATTCTTACAGTTGTAATAATTCTTCATTTTAAGTTACAAACCTAATTTCCAAAGCGACTTACAAGAAAGGGAACAACACAAATAAGTAAGCTAATGTTAAACCAGCTGAAGCTCTATAATGGTGATTTGCTGATCTTTTTTTTTATGCCTCGAATTTCCCTCCCCCAACGTATTTATTTTATTTTAATAGCAAATGTTTACAGAAAAGATGAGACTTAAGTTGTTTCTTAAAAAGAATTAGAAGTCAGCATTAAATACAGAGATTAGAATGTTTTGAAGAACGTAATAAGCAAGTAATAATATGTAAATGTTACATGATTGAGTTTAAAAGAAACAACCTATGCAGATTTAGTGTTCTAAGCCTGAGCTTGGGAGGATCATGGCTTAGTGGTGACTTAAGTGACCAGGCGGCATCACAGTGTGGGATAGCCATGTACAGATTGTGTAGAGATCAGGTGTCAATAGTAAAAATTATGTCAATTAAGACCCTCCTCCAGAACTGCAACTCTATCAGTCTAATAGGAGACCAGGTTCATCCAGTAATCATAGAAATGTTTTGGTAAAAAAAAAAGTTCATTTTTAAGTTTATTTATATAATGCTTTTTACAATAGTGCACTTGGGTTAGGGTTAGGGTTAGTGCACTAACCCTTGTGCACATTGTGCACCCCCAAAGAGCAACCTATAGCATCTGTGGAAAAGAAAAACTCTCTGTTTTTTTTTTAAAGAGGAAAAAAACCTGTAAAAAACCAAGACTCAACAACACACCCCTCTGATTCCTTATGAAAATGAATGTGCACCAACATTTTCCCGGTAGCATCAGATTAGATCAGATTAACTCAAGTTCATTTGAACGATTAAATAAAACCCTCTGATCCTAAGTGAAGAGGAAGGTGTCATCTCTGTATAATTTGAGATTGCTGTGTTTGCTATTATGTCTACATACTGTAATAAAGTTTGGTCTTGTGATGTAGAGTACGCTACATTATGTGATTAAGCCAGGCAGAGCTGCACATTGAGTCCAACATGTGTGCTGAGTTCTGGAGGGAGTTGCTGCAGCTCTGTCAGTTTTGCTGTAATGTGCTGTACTGACAGATGTTTTAATCTGCTGAGAGTACAAGTGAATCTTGTCGGATTTATCAACCACGGCAATTAGCAAGGTCCGTACTGGCACTGATGTATGAGATCCAGGTGTAATTACACTAACCAGATAGTATTATGGACTCATACAGGGCATGATGCAGTACCACCTCAAAATGCAAACTCAGGATTTCTGCTGCACTCACGGCACATTATGGAATACTGTGCACAGCACTGCGGAGGCTGGAGGAACAGAATTTCATTTTGTTAAATTTTAGGTTGTGTAATGAAAACCTACACACACTCCTACACTCCTGTATGTATATGTATAAATATACACTTCCTATAAATCCATTATTCATGATGCATTATAAGTGCATTCATAAAGCTTTATAAAGTATTCATAATGCTTTATAACATTTGTCAAGCCTTTGTTAGTGTACATGAATGTAGTCATAAATTTGACATGAAGGGTCCACATGGTGGCTTAGTGGTTCACACGTTCGCCTCTCTGCGCTGGGGATTCCCGTTTCAAATCCAAATCTGGGTGGAGTTTCCATGTTCTCTTCGTGTCCGCATGGGTTTCCTCTAGGTTCTCCGGTTTCCTCCCACAGTGCAAAAATATTGCCCCTATGTTCGGTCTGTGTAAGTGAGTGTTTGTCCAGATATAGATTGGCGCCCTGTCCTGGGTGTATCTGCCCAACGCTCCAGACATTTTCCCCTGGATCGGCATGGGGAACCCCATCCTGACCGTTGTAGAGAATTAAGCGGAAGATAATAAATTAATTAATTAATTAATTTTACATAAGGCTATATACCACAAAGTGACATAATGCATTATAGAACTTATTTAAACTTTTGATTCTTTTGGTGTTAAGACCATTTTAAAACAAGATGATTTCACTTTACTTAAAGACTGCAAAGAGCTTTTATAAGTCATCATGTACTACTATGTATGTGGTCTCTTTCAAAGAGATAATTAATGACAACACTTTACTTCATGTCTTTAAAGTGATCTTATAAGCTTTTATATACAGTTACTAGCACTTTTCAGGAAAATCACTTGTTAAACACAAATGTCATGAGGCATAATGACACTGGTCTCCAAAATAACTTAATGAAAAGTGAGAATATATCATTCATAATGCATTATGTCAATTTGTGTTATAAAGACTTATGGCATGTTCTTATAACACTATGATTGTGGTTATGTACATCTATGGACATTAACAAAGTATAACATGATAAACATTATAAAGCATTATGAATACCAGATTTATGAATACCTTTTATTAAAATGGAATGGTTTAAAAAGGAGATACCCTGTGTTGGAATTGTACTCATCTGGAAACCTGTAAGAAACATTTCTGTAAAATAAGTGTAAAAAGTCGTTATAAATACAGGATAGAATAATACAAACACTTTTTGAAAACTGTTCTGTAGTAAACATATTGCATTTCTTTTTTTTTATGTGGTAATACATTATTTGTTAAAGCCATTGTTGTTATGGGTTAGTAATGCAGCAATATATGTTGCAGTACAATAATTAGCTTTCCTTAAATATGCTGAACTAACAAAGTCAGAAAGTAAACTGAAAGTTATTTTAGATTAAGTTATTTACCGCTAAATGCAGAATTGTATGTCATAAACAGTAGAAAAGTGTCAGTATGTTATTCCACACAGCACTGTGGTTACTGAAGTACTGCATGATTATTATAATTCACTGATTAGCTGCAATTTACAGGAGTTTGTGATGATTGTTGTCTTCGGCTTGGAGTACATTATTCGGATTTGGTCAGCTGGATGTTGCTGTCGCTACAGAGGATGGCAGGGAAGACTGCGTTTCGCCAGGAAGCCGTTCTGTGTGATAGGTAAGCCATGTAAACATATTACAGATTATAATTTTTTAATCTATATTTGTGGTTATGTGTATATATAATTATGTGTATATCATAAATGTGGATATGCATTTTGCATAAATTGATGTAAATTGCTCTTTTCTCTGTTAACATTCACAATGAGTTTTGATTATAATGTTAACATGATTGGTGGCTTAGTGGTTAACACGTTTACCTTTCAGCGCTGAGGATCCAGGTTTGAATCTCCATGTTATCCCAGAGTCTGTGTGGGTTTCCTCCAGGTTCTCTGGTTTTCCGTGATTTATTTACAATAATGCACAACCTCAAGTGCCTTGTTGCTTTTATAAAACAGTTAAAAAAAAAAAAAAAAAAAAACAAGTTTTGATTTATCAGTGCAATTATTAAAAGTGAACTCATCAACTAACCACAACATAATAATTAATCTAGTCTAAAATGAACGCTGATCGTCGAGTAACAGGTTTCTGGTTTTCTAACAATTAAGTTATGCTATCTGGTGGCCACATTACAGATCACATTTTTGTATATCACTCATTGATATTAAATAGAAGGGATCAGAGGTGGCTTTATTATCACTAATGTCACGGCTGGAGAAACGGCTCAGCCAATCAGATTTAAGGATCGAAACTACCTGTTTTATAATAATATATTTGAAAGCATTGCAAGGGCATCTGGTTGTTGTCACTGCTAATTTATGAGATTTATAAAATTATTGTTAAATTGTTAAATTATTGTTAAATTTTGTAACTTAATTTTGCCAAGTTCATTTTTTAAAGCATAGGAAGATAGACAGAAAAAATCTAATTTGTTTGCTATATTAAATAACCTTTTATAATTTAGTACTTGCATTCACACAAATCAAGCCCATCACTTAAATAAAATATTATAAAAAGTAATCATCCAGTTAATATTTCATAGATTACATACAACAACTACCAAAACAATGCTTTAAGCTAAGATAGGAGCTTTCTGAAAGATCTTTTTATGAATACAGCCAAGAACCAACTTTGCTCTGCATTGCTGTTTTAATTAATCACTTTTGCTCATGTGAGACGAGTAGAGTCTGCAGGTTTTCTGTCTTGATTACCGGAAGTTATTACAGTGCCTATACTATTCTCATAGACATGCTCTGATAATATGTTCCTTAAAAACTGAAATGCTTCTAATTACGTCTTCTTTACCCCATTTCTCACTACATTTTAGACATCATTGTGCTCATCGCATCCATTGCTGTAGTGTCAGCTGGCAGCCAAGGAAACATTTTTGCTGCCTCTGCTCTGCGCAGCCTCCGTTTTCTACAAATTCTGCGGATGGTTCGCATGGACCGACGGGGAGGCACTTGGAAACTGTTGGGATCTGTAGTATATGCCCACAGCAAGGTATGCTTTGAATTATTTACAGTAGTTACAGTTTGACACTGCATTTATTCTAAAAAAAACTTTCCTGGTGTAAATGCATACACATTTACAGAGATTTTATTCCACTTTTCCACAAGTTGACAGAGATTTCCATGGTTTAAGTGAAATGTCTGTGGAAGCTATAAAATGCATAAAATATTAAGCAGGGCATCTATCTGATAAATGTTTAAATTAGCTGTTCATAAATGTCCTGTTTTAGTGGAAGAGGTAAAAACCCATAAATTTTCCCACCCAAATGTTCCCTACTCAGTGGCTTCTCACTTATGCAGTGACATTGAAACCACAGTGAGAGTAAGACCTCTATGGCCACCCTTATTCTTATTCTACCTGATGCTCCCTAGCGCATCTCAAAAACATAAAGAAGTCTTTCACGCTGCTCAATACTATACATCATGCTAGAAGAATCTTTTTTTTTTTAAATCCCACTTTTATGTACCATTTCTAAACCACATACACACACAATTCAATATCTTATTATTGTAGGTATGTGGATTAACATAAACAGATTGGTGCTCTATAATTATATTAAAGTAAATGTTTAAAATCTCAGTAATCCAATCCCATGTTTTAAGTTTTAGGCAGCTATAACAAACTGACTGGCTTGTGTTACATTAAGGTGTGTTACATCAGCCCAATGTGTGTCTTAAATGTATGTGCATAACCATTTTATCTGTAATTACAGCAAGTGAATATTTTTCCTCACTTGTATGCTGATTAGTTCAAAGCCAGTCACTAAGGTGACAAAATCAAAGTTCTTATCATCTTTATATCGATTGTAGTCTAGTTTCTGTCCAATTAGGTTTGCCGAACCTTAATTAGATAATAGTTGCTTGAAGTATTTATGTCCAATATTGACCTGTGTCCAAAAATATACATTTTTGGAATTATCATTCACTTATGTAACATGACATAGTAGCCCAAAGTGCAAACCAAATTCCTGAGCCTGCAAGCAGGCAATTGAAATAATTTTAGGAATACTTTGCAGCCTAGAGTCAAACAAAACAGTTCAAATGCAAGCTGAGGTCCAAAAACAGATGATGAATATGATTAAGTGTTCCAGGCCATGGTGATGAGTGTGTGTGAGTGTTCCTGTCGACTACAGACTTGTGACCCTGCTTCTAGCCTCACTCTCAGCAGCCCTGTCTGGGCTGAAGCTCATGCCATGAGCCACGGCCAAACCACAGACTTCCTCAGCCCTCAGCCACCCGCCATTTAGTGGATAGATTATGGGCTGTAGTTCCCTATTGAATGACTGTGGTCTCTAAAACAGCTGCTTTACTCCTCTATCTCTTCTACCCTTGTTCTTCTGATTTGTCTGCCCCATCACACAGTCTGATTTTTTTGGCATGCTGTAATGTTTTGAGTTGTTCTGTGTCGACAGGAGCTGGTAACTGCCTGGTACATTGGATTTTTGGTCCTGATCTTCTCTTCGTTCCTGGTTTATTTGGTGGAGAAAGATTTGAACAAGCAGTTTGCCACCTATGCTGATGCTCTCTGGTGGGGCACAGTAAGTCTGTACAAAACCTAAATAATCTTTTAACATAAATACACAATCACAAATTCGGTTCGCTTTTTTACTTTTGTAATTGTCACACACTATTAGGCACTTACATTTATCTTTGATGCACATGCTGAGGAATTATTACAGATCAATTAATAACATTTAAAATACTTCAAGATGTCTGTATTATGTTAGGTCTATACAGTGGGTGATAATGCTAGGCAGACAGTGCAATACAACAGGGTATTTAAACTTTTTAATGCTTAAGGCTGTATGTACTGCCAGAGACAAAGCTGTATAAAGGTGAAAAGGAGAAAAATAGCACCTAGTGTGCATGCTGGTTTACCTGTCAATATATGGTCTCTGCATTGTCAATATGTGACAGATTTCACACTGTTGCTAAATGTAAAAAATGTGCCTTGGTTGTTGTCTTAGCATTTCCAATCTATGAAAATCTAAAGGCTTTAGGAATTAATCAAATATTGATTAAGAATTGAAAAGTACTACTTAATTTTGTTTAAAATACTGATATAACACAGTGGCGGGCCGTGGACTTTACACCTAGGCTTTCAGTAATGAGCCGTCTGAATCAATTAGCCTGTCAGTAGATTATTGATGGCTATAAAAACATCTTATTATGCAGAAATGCTGATAGAAAAGTTGTTGTGACGGGAGGTGGGGGACGGGAAGGACTGGAGACAAAAACAACTACAGAAACGCAAGCGACAAGCAGATACCATTGGTCAACAGCTGTGTTTTAATTAATTTAAAATAATTTGTCAATATAGCCTTTACATATGAGCCACTAAAAAAACACTATTATTCTGATTATTTGCACTGAATGGTGTCTGCCAAGTGTGTGGCGTCTAGGCAGTAGCTACTGTTGCCAATTTTTAATCAGGCCCCTAATTTCTGGACTATTTTTATGTGGATAAAAGGCTGATTCGCATAAGTAGGTTTATCCAAAATATGCTGTCAGAATGTTTAAAAATATAAGAATATGTGCCACATACACTTTTAAATTCAATTAATGTCAAGTATCTGTACATTAAATGCTGTTTGACAAATATTTATATGCAACATGTAAAAACTTTAATCTTACACCTATAATATTATACTTAAATGTAAACATAATTATAACTTACAAGCAATACTTTCCAAAAAGTAACAACAGCAGAGAATAACAACAAGCTGGAACCATTAGCTAACAGCATGGCATGTAATATCCAACTCTATTTTGAAGACACACTGAACCCTGGCCGGATTAGGTCATGTGACAAAATGAACCAATAAAAACTCACTGCCAGTTTCATTGCAAAACTGATAAATAAATAAATCACCAGCAGGGGGTAAAATTGGTCATAAACGGTTGGAAGTCTAAAAAAACATGACGTGGAGTGTGAAATGGCGATCTACCAACGTTTTGGGCATGCCTTGCGTAGGCCTTCTTGAAAACTTAAAAATGAACAACTCTAAAACTGATTGGTTAAAGCAACTAAGGTTGATCCACACTTTATTTAAGTCGGGCCAGCAAAATACATTCTGAGGGCATAGACAAAAAAAATTAAACTGGGCTACTTTTTTAACTTAACTTTATTTTTGATTTGCTAATAAGGCAATTTTGACAGAGGTTGTTGTAAGAGCTTTGCACTGTGACCAGCTTTCATTAATGCAGAGTAACTCTCCGAAACTTTTAGCTTCTTTCTGCAAGTACATGAGCTGTACTGATCGCCCTAGGATAATCATTAGAGTTAAGTTAATCACTAGAGTAATTTAACAGTGTCTGCCTTGATGAAACTGGCACCCTCACCTCTGATCTTTAAGCAGTGCTTTGTTTATTTCCAGATCACTCTTACAACTATTGGCTACGGAGATAAGACACCACAGACATGGCCAGGCCGGCTTCTGTCAGCAGGCTTTGCTTTGCTGGGTATCTCCTTTTTTGCCCTGCCAGCGGTAAGTAAGTATGGTCTAGCATGATCTTGCAGTAAATCCAAACAGTGCTTACATTTATTTTCGCCTCAACTGACATTTACTTATAATGATTAGGATAATATATTTAGCTTGGGTTAGAGTTCATGTTCTGGACTGAAGTCAATAAAAAAACACAGAAACAGAGGTTCCTGTTACACCAGAACACATACGATTACATACGATTCTTAAAATTATGTTGACAGTTAACCGTGACATCTGGCAAGTTTTATAAAATAGGTTGTTCCAGTCTTTAAATCTGATTGGATGAACAGTTTGTCCAGCCGTGACATTATGGACAATGTTGTACACATCACATTTCACATTCACATTTAATAGATGCTTTTCTCCAAAGCGACTTACAGGTATTCCAACTTGTTTGGGTTCATACCACAGGGTTGATATAGCACTCTGGAGCAAAGAGGGTTAAGGATCTTTCTCAAGGACTCACATTGGTAACTACAGAGGACCTGGGATTTGAACCCACAACCGTCTAATTGATATTCCAATGCCCTAACCACTGAGCTACACCTCTGACCGATTCACATTCATATCAATGCGTGACACACAACACTTTTTTTCCTGATGTTTTTATAAACTGTGTTCTGTAATCTGGCCACTAGGTAAACCAGAAACCTGTTACTCCGCTTTCACTGTTTACTTCAAAAACCCGACTAGATTATGTCGTGGAAGACCAGTTTATTATCAATTTGACTCTAGATAAACACATCTATGAATTAAACCGTGTTTTGTATTATAGTATGTTTGCAATCATTTTATAAAAGTAATAACTGTCTCTAGGATGTACATTGTTGTAAATAAATAAATCACGGTAAAGGTATGTAATTGTGATCCGCTATGCATCATGCCTTACAACACCTCTTTACTGTGTTTTATTCACAATAATGCCCTCTTGTAATATTGCCTTAATATACTATACTTTTGAGCCATGGGCAGTCATGTGGAATACTTAGAGTTGAAATATATTTTACTAGGAAATTAAAATTACATAAACTGATTTTGTATTACGATTTTTTAATTACTTACTGGTTAGTAATAGATTAAACCTGGAAATATGGGGCTTATCCCTAACCCAAAAATAGTGCCCATGTACTTTTGTGTACAAATAACTAAATGACAATGTAAAAAAGTGTAACTATGTGTGTTTATGTAAACACAAGTGATGCCGTGCAATAAACTGGAGCCTTTTTAGTTCGTATTCCAGTCTTGCAAAATGTGGAATTGGCATTATCTTAAGATTAATTGATGTATTAATTGGCCTCCTCTAAACACATTGGGATTTGAGTAATACATTTTACCTGAACTAAAAGTTTAATCTTGCATGTACAGTGTAACCAGCCTGAAAACAGTTCGTGTTTTTGTCTTTTACCTTTCTGACCATGAGTTTAATGTAAAAGCAGAAGATAATTTTTATGAAGTTCTACTCCCTGTTTTTGTACTTATCTGTTTTGGCCCTTTGCTAAGGCATGTGGCTATGCGGTAGGTCACTCTGTGATATTAATCCAAGGTGTCTTATATCTTAGTGTTCAGATACATACGGATGTCACTCCAACACAGCCGAGTCTGCCAGCTCTGTGTGGCTAGTGTTATTTCAGGAGTGCAGTATCTCTCACAAGTAAAGATTAATATCAGTCTTGTGTCATGTGCTATCCAAGATTACTTCCAATAAGCTGTTTGTCAGCTCTGAAATACTATCTTTGTGGTTGTGACATTTAAATAGAGTGTGTTTTCTTTCTCACTTAGTCTCTGTCTCTGTCTGCTCTGCTGTGGTATTTAAACATCCAGGTTATCTTGGATCCTCAGAGAGCAAATGATCAGTTTTAGTAAAAACTTCTAAAAATAAATCTCAAAATGTTTAGGTAACAATTACATAAATCCGGTTTTCAGCACATAAATAAGGCATTATGTAGAATTTATATTGCTTTATAACATTTGTTTAAAGGCTTTGTTAATGTACTTAATTGTTTATAACCACACTTATATTGGGCTACACATTATAAAATGTTATAAAGCATGTGCCATAAGGCTTTATAACACAATGTGACATAATGCATTATAAAGTGTAAATTATGTGTAAATTACATGTAAATATTATAGAGACCAGTATTTTAAAGCTTTACTTTATAATGTTTGTGTTAATCTATATCCTTTCCTGAAAATGACTTTATATACAGTTTAGGAGAGCTAATGAGCTTTACAGGCATTGGGTAAAGTGTTGTTGTTTGTTATCTCTATAAAATATTACATTCCTTTCAGTACATGATGACAAATACAATATTTTTAAAATATTTTTTTAAGTTAAAATGTCTAAATGAAGGGCAGCACAGTGGCTTAGTGGTTCGAATCCCGATCTGAGTAGAATTCCCACGTTCCGCGTCGGTTTTCTCCACGTTCTCTGGTTTCCTCCCACAGTTTAAAAACATTGATTTCAGGTAAACTGACTGCTCTAAATTGCCCTGTATAGTGTGTGTTGGTGTGTGTGGATGTGTGAGTGAGTGTGTGCCCAGCGATGGACTGGTGTCCTGTCCTGGGTGTATCTGCCCACCGCCCCAGACGTTCTTCCCTGGATGAGCATGGGCAAACCCACCGCGATCCTTGTAGAGGAATAAGCAGAAGATAATGGATGGATGGATGGATGGATGGATGGATGGATGGATGGATGGATGGATGGATG
>JAOUQT010303814.1:0-15747 GCA_025769995.1 Xyliphius kryptos | reverse complement strand
TGTGTGTGTGTGTGAGTTAGTGTGTTTTTATATCAAGTGCCTGTGGAAGAGATGCGTTTGAGAAGTTTCTTAAAAATGCTAAAGGAATCATTTTGGCAGGATCATTTCATGATTTAGCAGTGGTTAACGATGTGGAGTGAGAATTAGCACCACATTGAGGTTGAATGACCAGGTGACATTCATCACTAGGGCGCAGTGCACGAGTGTATTTTGGTGTATTTTGGAAAGATGGATTGAAGGTAAAAGGTCAGTGAATGCACTGAATGCGAGCAGCTACAGGGAGCCAATGGAGTAAGATGAGTAAGAGAAGTGATGGAGTGACATGTGTTTGCTTAGGTAGGTTGAACACAACTCAGGCTGCAGAGTTTTGAATGAGCTGTAGAGTCCTGATTGTGGAAGCTGGGAGACCGACAAGCAACACATTACAATAGTCAACTTGGGAATGGTCATGGGTGATATTTTGCACTGTCATGGTGGTGGTGTGTTTGTGTGTGTTGCACTTGTATAAGAGAGTTAAATTCAGCAGTGCTGCTGGAGGTTTAAATAGATTAGTGTATGATTAGTGGTCAACTTACTTAAACTGTCAACCACTGAAACTTCCGCAGTACTGATTGGTCTGATTCTGTCTTAAAACTGCACCATACGCTAACATTCAACCACCAATTTAGTGTCACTGCAGTGCTGAGAATAATCCACTAGTACTTTTGTAAAAAGCACTATATTAATAAATTACTTCAACTTACTTGAAGTTATAGGTGTTTTTCTTTTATGTTAGACCATGTAGGCACAGATCCATAGATTGCAAAATTTTTGTTATTATCATTGTCACTTATACAAATGTACTCTAAACATATAAAAACATACATTACACATACAGTACATACTAAGTTACAGACTAAAAATAACCCAATGACTCAAATGCTTCTTAAATTCACAAAGATCAGAAGAGATGGGATTCTTTTATTTGTTAAATTGCTCTTGCATGATCAAATCAAACAACATTGAAACTTGAGCTTCACTAACATGGCTGGTGATGCTGGTTCACTGAATGTATAAGAGTTCACATAAAGAGTTTTTACAACTTAATGCTTACATAACTTTTCAACAATATAAAATATGACCAGTGTATTTCTCTTACATTTGGATGCGGAAGTGTTTTTAAGATGTTTTAGATTCTGCTCTTCAGGAAGGACCCACTGTCTACCTAAAAATAACTCAACTCTGTTAAAAAGTTCTTCTCATAATGACAATAAGCAAAGTAGATACAACAATGTGCAATATATACACTTTGTAGGTATATTTTTATTTAAAAAATAATTATCGGTTTGAGTGATTAGGCAGTAAAAATACCACGAACTTGTAGATTTGGACTTCAAACCTAAAAAAATGCCTCGTGCTTGCTTTCAGTGGAAACTGGTGACAGATTTTATCTGTGAAGTTTGTAACTGTGAATTTTGAAAAACTAATGATAAATGATGAATTTAAACTATAAAGCATTTATCCAGAACATTAATATTCGTGTTGTCATTTGACCAGATCTTTGCTACATTTACATTTGGTCATTTAGCACACACTTATCCAAAGCGACTTACAAGTTTCCCAACTTGATAATTGAGGTCAGACCACAGGGTTGATGCAGCACCCCTGGAACAATGAGGGTTAAGCGTTACCAAGGACCCACATTGGTAACTTCAGTGAACCCATGACCCATGGATTTCTAGCCCAACATGCTAACCACTGAGCTACCACTCACCAAAATGCTAGCAAAAGACATGCATTTGGCTTGCTTCCAGTGGAAACTGGAGATAAGAAATGTTCCAGAGTAGGAAACATATTTGTTCTGTGATTCAGAGTAGTTTGAGCAGTTGGTGTACTTGGTGCTCGAAGATGGACTCGTATAGTTTATATAATTTTTATAGTTTATAGTTTTATGGTCATATAGTTTTTTATAATTTTTCAATACAGACTATTTTGACCCACATGGACTGATCTATACACAATCTGTACATGGCTATCCAATACTGTGATGCTGTCCGGCCGCTCAAAGGAGGATGAGATCCTCACTGAGCCTTGGTCCTCCCAAGGTTTCTTCCTAAAATATAACATCCTAACAGAGTTTTTTCTTGCCGCTGTCGCTTTGGCTTGCTCTTTGGGGGTTTAGGGTTTGAACTCTGTAAAGCTGCTTTGTGACAATACACTGTTGTAAAAAGCACTATATAAATTAATTACTTGAACTTAAACTTGGAGATAATCTGTCAAATCGAGCAGTGAAGACAAACAGGCTTTTGAAAGGTCAGACAAAACGGTTTAAAAATCCCATTCTGTTTAATCATGGCCACTACATTTTAAAGATTAATGTTAGTTTAACCAGGTAGGAGTGACTCAATGAGGAGTGCTTTAACTGTGTTTATGTGTAAGTTTTGAGAAAATCACTACGAGGGAGATAACGCGACTATTTTCCTCAATAGTGCTCTCTTGGTAAAACGGAGAAAATCAGCTGCCAATAATCCTGCAGCCACCAGGGGGCACCATTAGAACAATCTTGTCACTAATTTCAGTTGCCAACTTAACGTTTTGTTGTCATATTTAGCTGCTTTTCAAACCCACTAGAAACTTTTTTCCCCCCAAAAGCGACTAGTGACGAATCTAGCGACATTCTGCAGGTGTTCTTGAACACTTTTGTACACACAATAAATAATAATACATGTTTTAATCACTGATCTGGCATCAGGTTGGCACAACATGAAGTAGCTTCTAAGTACTTTATAGAATATAATAATTGTAGTTGAGGTACTTTTGTCATATTTGTGTAACTCAGCTGGCTATATTTCTGGTTGGTAGTTTTTATGTAGTGAAGCTTCATTTATTTTCAAGGAACTAAAAGCTCAGCTTAATACATCTCACAAGTAGCTTGCCCAAAACTGCCTACATATTAAAACCAACAGTATATCTCAGTAAAAAACGTTTTTGTTACCTGAACTTATTTGTGGAATCTTAAACAATTTTCTGACAATTTGCAGAAAGCTTTTATCCAAAGTGACTTACAGGGATAACACTTAATAGTTGGGTCAGAACACAAGGTTACATACACAGTCCCCGAAGGTTAAGGACCTTGTTCAAGGACATCCACATTGGTAACTTCTGTGGACCTGGGATTTGAACCCACAACCTCAGATTGCTGGCCCTAACCATTTGATGTACTAAGGGAAATCCTTACATTTAATTACTATGCCAACCATTCTAGTTGTTGGGAGTGTGCCATAACTCTGTGGTTAGTAGAGGATTCATTACAACTAAAAAAAATTGAGTTTATTTGTAGTTTTAACATATTTTAGGTGTTTTACACTTATTTTTCCCTGCCACAACCTTATGATCTCATTCTACAGCTTCAAATACACACAAATTGACTATTATGCAAACTAGGTGATGATGTCAATTAGCGACTCTTAGGACAGTCAATAGATACTTTCCTTTTTAAGGAAGCACTGACTACTTCACAAGCAAATACAGTCATACAGTATCAAACAATTAGGGAATTAATAACCATTTTGAAGTCATTTAAAAATTATTGTCCACTAAAAATACTGTCTTAAATGAATAAAAAATCATTTAAGACAATTTACCAGACATCAGTAAACCAAAGTGTCTGTCCTAGCATCTGATTATTACAATTTATGACAACTTAACATCTGTAAAACTGCTGTGTGCATGTTTCTCTTGTGTCTCACAAGATCATCTGAATTACAAGATCATTCAAGAGTCATAATACTAATATCGCTATATGCAAGCTAACTCTAATGCGCATCTGTTGCATCACAATAAGTTGGACCAAGGTGGCTGTACCAATTTTTTGTTTGCCTTTCTTTTTCAATGACGACCACAAAAATACTGAAAGAGTGTGAAACTGTACAACAGCAAAGCTTACATGAAGCTATATTAGTAATATAACTCTCAAACAACATAATTTAAAGCATTTAATGATGTGCAAAAGAAAAATAAATACAGAAAAATGTATTTATTTACCACAGAATATGATAGAGAGTATTTTTTTTTTAAACCAAAATTGTTTAGACCCGGAGTGTCAAATATGGGTGAAATTAACATATCGCATCGGTGGCAAAAAGAGGTCCAACCAGGTAATAGCAACAAATACATTTGTTGTAAAACACAACTTAAGTGGTCTTTTAATGCATTTACTAAAAACCTTTCATATGAAAACAGCTGCATACATCTTTATAAATATTGTCCCACTGAATGCAAATTCAGTTCCATATAATAAGTTTATAAGACCAGAAAAGGTCTTAATTACAGCCAGCCCTGAGAATAGTCACAGAAATTGTGTTTTGTATGATCTCTGATATTGGAGTGTTAAGTGGAATACCACATCTCTCCAAAATTCAGTTATAAATCAAAGAGCAAACACTATAAATAAGTTAACATTCTTATTTCTGTATATTTAACCGGATTAATTATTTGTTAGTGTGAGTGAAAGAACTATAGAGGCATGTGTTATAGGTGTTTTTTCTATTAATTAAATAAACCAAAAATAATTTGAAACTTGATTGGATTTGCAGAAGCAGACGGTTTTGCAGGCCAGATCTGTACCCAAGTTTTTTATTTGACTTTAAACATTTTCTGTCCGTGGGCAGATGGTAAATGTAACTGTGAAATGAACGGCATACTTCAAAAAAATTAATAATAAATGGTGACTTTAAACCACAAAGCATTTATCCAGAACATTAACTTTCATGTTGTCACTTGATAATCTTTTTAATTTGACTGACTCTAATTTTGTATGTTTGGATTCTTTACAGTTTATTATTGCTTTGCTTTCACAGTTTCAAACATTCCCACTTCAGTGTTTTTTACAATATCCTTTACTCCTGGTTGTGTTTGTAGTCTTTCCCTCTGTCTTGTCCTTGGAAACCAGACGTTTAGTTTCCTTTGCTGTTGCAAGCCTGGCACTAGTCCACACAGGAGTTGCAGCAGGCAAATAATTCATTCAAGCGAGAATGAGGCTGTTCCAAGGCTCATTCTTGGAGCTGGCTGCCCCGGCATGGGTCACTGGAGAATGTCTTAGGGTGGAAGCTCCATTTTGGCTTCCAATAAAGGAGATCTAAAGAAAATTATTAATCATTTTTATGAAATACATGCAATAAACCAGACATTCTTTCTGTCCTGCAGGCTGAATATTTTTTTGGAAAATATATAGCACATGAGGCTATTTTATGTACTGACCTGTGCATGTATATTATGATGAGAAAGAAGACTGGGGGAATCTGGCTCAGTTTTAATTGCACGAAGGTCTGCTACAATGTTAGCATTGGTGGCACAAGACAGGTTTTGACCATCGGTGCCAGGAGTTCCTGTTAATTACCATGTGAGAGATAAGGGGTTATATAATCTAATAATGGTTTGAAATTAAAAAAATCTTTTAAACATATTTGGCACTTTTCATACCAGGCTTGGGCTTGTTAAGGTTTTTGGGTTTGCGCTTGCGGGTCTGGATGCCTTCTTTCTTCATTGCAAGAGGACGAGGGACCTGAGGGGAAGGTAGGTGGTTGAAATAAACAGTTATAACAATATAAATGGTTAATACAGAATAAAATCAATACAACTGGATGACCCGACTATTTAACCCAAAGGTACAGCAGGGGTCAAAACTTCAAAATCCATAATGTTTCTACAATATTTCCCATTTAAAATATGATTTCAATTCTGTATTAAACAATCACCTGAAACCTCTCATATATTGGCAACAAGACTATAAAAATATTAAAGGTGCTCAATAAGTGTTGACTTTAATACACTTTCCGTTATTGTCACGTAATCTTATTCCCATCAATATTTAAGTCATTCATTATCTTCTGCTTAATTCTCTTTAAACTAACACTTAAACTAAGTTCGCAGTGGGGTTCCCCATGTCCATCCAGGGGAGAACGTTTTGGGCGCTGGGCAAATGTGTCTTTCTCTACTGATGAAAGATAATGTATTTAACTTGTGTTTTCCTGTGATTTACCCCATGTAGCTTCATGTAGAGGCCACAGGCATTGCAGACAGGCTCCCCTTCAGCATTTCGTCTCCATAGAGTGGTGGTGGTGGTGTGGCAGTTAGTGCAGGATAAACCCACCCTCCTGGAGGCAGACTGAAAAAAGTTGTGGTGGGCATAACACAAATCACTTCAGCTGACTAATCAATATGTCTAATAAACAATATATTAAATACAAAACCTAAAACCAACTCTGTTCTGCTAATATAAGACTTCACACTGTGTATAAATTTACAGAGATTGTTACATCATATTATTTAAGCAAGCCACATTTATAGACCTTACTCAAAGGTGTATCAGTGGTTAGATGCCTGTCATGGGGCTTGACCATTAACCTTTTATTCATAGTCCAATAAGTTAACTAAGCCATCACTGCCCCTTAAGTTCAAGCTTAATTTGACTCACTAGTCGTCTTTGGGGTTTGATCAGTGGCCTGTTGATGCCGTTCATCTTGTGGTAGAGCCCGCATGCATTACAAAGATAATGACCAGTCCCATCTCGTCGCCATAAAGGAGTGGACATGGCTCCACAGTTGACACATTCCCGACCCTCTGCAAAATCATCATACAAGTCTACAGAAAAAAAAAAAGAAAATTAATTACAGATTTTATGTAAACATAAACCATCAACCCGCATGGCCAATAGTTACATTATTTACATTAAGTCATTATTGAAAGCAACTTACAAATGAGAGCACACCACAAGTCATTAGTTTAGGAAAAAACAGCGATCCTCAAAACCTGAGCATTTCTCGATCTTGCTGATTTTCTGGGTTTTTTTTCTATTTATTTACATCAAGTGTCTGTGGAAGAGGTGTGTTTTAAAAAGTTTCTTTAAGATGCTGAGTGACTCAGCCTTAAGGGTAGTGTTGGGAAGATCGTTTCACCATTTAGCAGTGGTGAATGAAATGGATTAACAATTAGCACCTTGGGGACTAGTCATTAATGTCCCCAGGCGACATTAATGACTAGAACACAGTGAACCAGTTGGATTGTATTTGGAAAGATTGAAGGTAAAAAAGGCAGATCCAGAGATTGTCCTTTAGGTAAAAGTTAGTGCCTTGTACTAAATGAGAGCAGGTACAGGGAGCCAATAGAAGAAGAGAAGTAGTGGAGTGACATGAGTTCGCTTGGGCTGGATGAACACGGGCTGCAGAATTCCAAACCATCTGTAAAGGCCGGCTTGTGGAAGATGGGAGATTGGCAAGCAAAGAATTGCAATAGTAAAGCTGTGATTGGAGGAGGGCTGGGACCAGCAGCTAAGTACTTTGTTTTGTTAGGAAAGCTCAAATTTTCCTGATGTTGTACGGAATGCTTGACTGGATAAATGGGAAAAAACACACACTCCAAAATCCTGTAAAACCTGTTCAGTACACTTTAAACGTTAATGGCTCCAAGTCTTAATAATTGGTTTAATGTATGTCCCAGTGCAAGAAGCAAAAAAATAAAATAATGACTTTTTGAACATGAGATATGACTTATTGATTTTCAAATATTAAACACACCTACATTTAAACCCATCCGGGGAAAACACCTCGGGCTGGGCAAATACACCCAGGACAGAGCGCCGATCTATCGCTGGGCACACACACAAAATAGGGGAAATATAGAGCAGCCAATTTACTTTAAATCCATGTTTTTGGACTGAGGTAGGAAACCAGAGCACCTGGAGGAAACCCATGCGGACACGAATTCGAATCTCCAGCACTGAGAGGTGAACGTGCTAACCACTAAGCCACCATTTTGACCAGCAGTTAAGAGTAATGTTAAAGTAATTTCTCATGTACTAACACTGTGGTGAGTCTGCACTTTGTGACAGCTCCTCTTCTGATAAAACATGATGGTTCTGTACATTTAAGTGAGCTAATCTTTGTAAATAGAAACCAGAGACTGCTTGAGGAGGTCTTTTAATAATCATGTTGAAGGATGTCTAAATGGAGACAAATAGAAATCCCCGGGAACACTTCATGTTCATGTCTTTTTACTTCAGTGCTGATGTGTTTAAAGTTAAGACAGGTACTGTGATCTGCAGGAATCTCAAAAGGACTTTAATTTAGTATCAAGCAGCTATTAATTAAGTGATTAGGAGTATACATTTATGTCAGAGCTTTATTGAGTGTATAAATAAAGAAATAGAGCTTGATGGCAATGTGTAGGTATGCTATCAACACAAGACCAGCATCAATAATCTTTATTAATTAAAAAAAAAAACTAAATAGAAAGCTTCATTAATGAGATTCTAATACATTTTTTTAATTTTTGGAAAAATAAATACACATACACATTAAAGAGTTTCTTAGCAAAGTATTTTAAGAAACCCAGATTATTATTCTGGCCCACAGCTAAAAGAGTGCAGCCCAACTTCTCTGAAACTGCCTGCACACATGCAGCCAGCAGACTTTTGCAGCCATGGTGGTAAAAAAAAGGTTATGAACAGATGGCCTTAAGGAGTTTGATATAGGAGAACTACAGGCTCACTGTGACCTCTTTTCAAGGCTGACTCTGTACCCACTCCAGCCTTGAGACAGACAAAAGTCAGCCAACACATGCAAGAAGAACAATGAATAAAAGAGCACCTACAGAATCAGTGTACCAACAAATCTCTTTAAAGCTAAACCAAAACAGCATCGGAAAAAAAACACATATACTGCTAAAACTGCCATGAAACTGAGAACAGAGCTGAATTTGTCTCATGTGACTTCCAGAGAGTTAGAAAAAAAGTTTACCTGTCAAAATATTTATGCTTTCTTAATGAACCCAGAAAAAGTAATCGACTTTACAGATTTTACAGGATTACATACATGTTCTTCTCAGCCTGATTAAAATGTCTTAATATTATGGCCGCAGTTGAAATGTTTGATTTCACCATGAAGCTGACGATGAGTCTACACTGTGACCTTCAGCAATAGATAACATATTTTTCCCCTAAAAGTATGATAAAAACGTCCTAATTATCTGAATCTTGCATAATACAGTAATTATTGCTTTCTCCTTAGGCGCAGTCATTGTAGAACAGGAAAGGGCACATCCCTAAACTGTTTTTGCAAAGTTGGAAGAATACATTGGTTAGAAAAGCATGAAAATGGGATTGATTTCTCACACTGCACCTCTGATTTGAATCTCTGAAACACCTGAATTCAGTGATTAGGTGATGTGTCCCAATACTTTTGTCCATGCAGTGTATAATGTAATATTATTTATTGTAATTTTTCTCATTGTTCCTGGTGCATTTTAATTTTGAATAGTATAGCCACTGAAATATAAAATGTATTTAATGGGATTTATCTTTCTGACATTATTGTACAACAGAACATCTTTAAGCGTTTAAATTTCATGTTTTCATTTTTTTTAATCCAAACTATATTTACCTTTTAAAAAATAGAGATGGATGATTAAATAGATTTTACATCCCAAGTAATAATTTATCTGATTGGACTTTTTATATAATGAAATAATAGATAAGTGTCTAAATTGCAGAGAATAATTGATCACTGGAAATTCTTTTAAACTGAGTTATGACCAAATCTATTTAAAATAACTTTAACTATGTCAAAAACAGAATTTTTAGTAAGTGAAACTTTTTTAAAATATATTTTATCACTGAAACTAAAATTACTTTTCATCAAATATATCATTTTATATTAAACACCATAATAATAATTATAATCCTGACTCATAAATAATTATAAAACATGATTTCATTTGTCAAACACGTTAATATTATTTACAAACGTTTAATATAAATAGTGACGTGTGTTTTGGGTAATTGCTTAAAATGTGACTTAATAGCAGACTCTTTAACGTTCTTAAGGAAGATCAAGAGATTTGTTATAAATGTACATTCTCATCAACATGGGTACCCATAATAACTTAATCAAGGTTTTACAAAAATATATAAACTGCTTACATAATATACAAGGTATGTTAGATATTTGTTCTCTTAATTCAGTTTACATGGAATAAAATTGCCGGGAAATTTTATATTAAAAATGTTTTTTGTTTTTTTTTTAATAAAAGTTAAAGTTCTTCTCAGTTTAATCAGATCCTAATTGTTATTTTAAGATGGAGTTTGTGAAACTTGCTGAGCAGCCTGTATAGTTATGTGTATGGAAAGCCAAGTGGGTCACATTTCAAGCAGGAGAAATGTGACCCACTTGGCTTTCCATGGTAAAGGGAAAACCTGCTGCGTGTTTTTATGCTGACATTGTTATTATTAATCGGGGTGTTTTTTTCCGAAAGCAATCCTTCTTAGCGATTTTACGAACTACTTTAAGAATGCCAATTTCCGGTTGCTTTCCCAAAATCCTTCTTAACTCTCATAGACTAAGAGAGAGCTTTAAGTCATTGTAGACTTCTCTACCGAAAAGACACCATTAGTCGAAAAGTGAATCACCGATTACCTCACAATTTCTCATTATTATAGCATAAAAATCAAACATGAAAATCAAAACAATATATATTTTCTAATGATATAAACAATAAATGAAATTGTTTAAATTAGGATACTGTAAAAGCCAGAAAATAATTTCCAACCAATCTCTTAACAAGCAAGCTTATCAATGTGTGCACTTTAACCTGAAGGCCTTCATTCACAGAAGCAGTGAAAGCAGACGACGCAAGATAGTTTTCTCAAAGTGAACTAACTATGCTTGATTAAAAATCTATTTTTTGCAAAGCATGGTATAATCAAATGAAGGATATATCAGAAAACATCAATGCTTGCAATTCAACTAATACATTGGGCATAAAGCGTACTTTGGCATGAACAGGAATGCCGACTTCCCTCTCTTCAAACTCATCTTCCTCCCTTTTTTCATCCTGAACGCTCATGCCAGCACCAACTGAAATGTTGTGCAGTATAGCACATATAACAATGATGACACAGTGACGTTCCGAGGAACACCTAAACACCCTCATGATGTAGGCACCAAAATCACCTCTTCTTGGTTTCTCAGGGTTTAGTACATTTGAAGTAAATAACCACTGCCTACAGCAAAAGCACCATTTTTGCCATCTTAAAGTCAACAAAATTGCCACAGTTAAAAAAAGTCATCTGTACATGACACTGATGGTCACAAACAACTTGTATTTTTAATGCTAAGTAGCCTTTATGGATGGAATTGGGGATAATGTTGCATCCAGTGCACAAACAAATTTTTTTGTTTGTGCACTGGATGTGTAGTATCAATAGTTAGCTATTTTGTTACATGTAATCCGCTCAAAATTTATATGATAAATGGTTCAATTGTTGCATTTCAGCTTCTTATTTTTGTGTTTATACAACCGGTCTGTCTGAGAGTTTTTGCGCACAGTTACGAAGTCATTTTGATCTTAAGACGTAAATTAAAGTAAAGTCTCATAAATTTAAGATCGTTCTTAAGTACGAAGTTACGAAGTACGTAACGTTACGACACTTTTGGTAAATTAACCCCAGATCAAAGTGCAGATAGAGATTAAAGGAAGGTGTATTGTTTCATATCAGCACAATAACACGTTCACATAATCCTGTAGTAATCCAATCAATCAAGCACATCAGCTCTGAGTGATACGATTTAACAGAGATAATGTTTAAACCTGCTCTGTCATTGGTCTAATTACCCACGTGTTACACCAGACTCTCCACCAGGAGCTTTCAATCCGATCAATCTGCTGAAATTAAGTCACCAAGATCACAAGTCTGGATTTCTTTATGGTTTATTCCAGGTTAAATAAATTCGATATTATATCGGCATTCTAGTAATTAAACAGGTATGATATTTAAATCTACTAAATAAAACAATACAGCATAAATTAAACCCTATTTTATACTTTCAGTTAAATTTTATTTCATATTCAAGATCTGTTAACCTCATAAATAACAAACCAGAAAAAATAACGAGGCAGTGTATTATTCGCACTTATGCGTTGCCTATTAAAATATATTTTAATATTACATTTGCATATTTTGATTCTCCTGTATGTCCTAGACATACTGTGCAATTGACAAGACATCTGTATATGTCTAAATACCATATACATTCATTAATTAAACAGAAACTTTTATCCAAAGCGACTTACAAAAGAGAGAACAACACCAGTCAGCAGTTTAGGATGTTGTAAAAAAATAAGGGTATAATTTTATAGAAATCTACCCCGCACATTAATGTTCCGATACGAAACGATAAAGGGGCTGAGACCTGCTATAATATTCCGAGTAAACATTGTGAGGACATGTATAATATTAATTATTAACAAAGTCTGTAAATTGTAATGACATTTGTCTTTTATTAATATTTACTGGTTTAATTAAAATTCAACCATGTGTGCTATGTACAGTGTATACGCACCTGCAAACGTATGTGTATACAAATCTATTGCATTTATTTAGATACCGGTTAAGGAATACATCTTTAAAGGTCTAAAGCGCCTGGTTGTTGTAACAAAAGCCCACTATATTTAAATTCTCAAATAAAAGTTTATACAGACATAATGATTTTCGATTCTAATGATTAAACAATCGCAATGTATTGACATCTTGTCCTGCTTTATTCATTCGATAATAAATAAGCGCCTGCATGTAACCTGATGACAGATTAGCAGTGATTAATTTTATAACAAAGACCACCTAATCAGATTCATGATTTGGATCAGTTATAATAATCTGATCGAAATTCTGGTGCGTTTGGATAAAACTTTCTAGTTTACATTGGTTTAACTTGTTATCATAATTATTTACATTTACAATATTTTGGGGAGAATTTTAAAGCGCGTATTGTAAACGGTATCAGGGCGTTTGTTTTATTTGGCCATTATAATAATAAACTACAAAAAAACGTTAATACTATTTATATTAATGCTTTAATAAGTGTGTGTATGTGTGTGTATGAGAGATAGAGAGAGAGATATTGAGAAAGAGATTGTATAATATTAAAACTATAGTTTTTACTATTGTTACTGTTGGGTTTTTTTTTTTAATCGTGTTAATTTTTTTGTAGTTTTTGTATTTGTTTTGTTTCATACTCCAGCTTTGGCCAATACGAATGTAACTTTTGTCATCTTAATAAAGCTTTTTTTTTCAGTCTTATGTCTGAGATCCGCGCCAAATCTATACTTCTCCTGTACTATTAGGGCTTCCTCAGCTTTTAAATCTTAACTCAAAACACCCTCTAAATTCTTATTCTCTTTTTAATTTAAGTGGTATGCCCTCTCATAATTTTTATTTGTTGTTTTAATTGCAATCAATGTATGAATACCTGATGATGTGTGTGTTTAAATTAAATTGTCCAATTTTGTTATTTGATTTTGTTTTGCTACATTGTGTTTTTTTAACTTCTGTAATGTGACCTTGAGAGAGAGAGAGAGAGAGAGAGTGCATGCATAATAATTTTGAATTTCTCACCTCTGGCTGAATTGTGATTATATATTGTGGATATTTCATGCAGTTCTTAGCTATATAATTTCAATTGTATTGCTTATGATTTACATATATATATATATAATTGATTGACTATATATTTAGGATATTTCACGCGAATTAAAAAAATAAAATACTGAGAGAGAGAGAGAGAGAGATAGAGAGAGAGAGACACCTATTTAAAAAAACCTTCTAACAACGCTTTATTTTACCCAACACTAAATTACAATGGGTAGGCAAAGAGACCTGAGAGAGAGATACTTTCTGACTTTTAACAAAGCTTTATTTTACCCAAAATTAAAGAGAGAGAGTGTATATGAGAATTTAGATTTTCTTCTGACTGAATTGTGGTTATATGTTGAAGATACTTTATGCAGTTCTTACATAAGTTATTAAAACTGAATTGATTGTAATTTGTATATATATAATTAATTGATTATATATTGTATATATATTAATTGATTATATATTGAGGATATTTCGTGCGGTTCCTTTTAAATTAATAAAAATGAATTAATTATAATTGATATATATCTATATAACTGACATATAAAATTAATTGACTACATATAGAGAATATTTCATGCAATTGAAAAATTGAGAGAG
Source organism: Xyliphius kryptos (assembly GCA_025769995.1). NCBI lineage: Eukaryota > Metazoa > Chordata > Actinopteri > Siluriformes > Aspredinidae > Xyliphius > Xyliphius kryptos. The sequence goes on along the minus strand of JAOUQT010303814.1, from coordinate 1,700 downwards.
ATGTGTGAGTGTGTGTGTATGATAATGTAGAATTTCTGACCTCAGGCTAAATTTATTGATTTGTTTTATTTAGTGATTATATTTTGAGGATATTTCATCTGGTTCTTACCTAAATTCGGGTGTCTTGACGCGCCTGGTCCCGCAGACTGCAGGCTGTGAAGTACCGAACTATCGAATGGGGCCGCGGCCCAGGTTCCCCCCGCGTTTGGACTAATGTAAGCCGGATAGGACGGTGAATAGGTGGCGCTCAGGGCGCGGGTGCTGTAGTGTTCCCTTCCACTTGCGGAGCTGGTGTAGCTGTCTCTGGCGCCAAGCGGCGGGCTGCCGGAGAAGGAGAAGCGCGGGGACACGGGGGGCTGGTGCGGCCCGGCGGTGCTGTAGGAGGCCCCGTGTTCGGACGCCGGCTGTGTCCATGCGCTGCTCTGCTGAGGGCTCTGTAAGTACGGCGGCAACGCAGGGAGAATGGGCGCGACGCGCGTGCTCGGTACGTACACCGGAGACGGAGCACTGTGTAGGTAGGTGGGCTCGTAGGACCCCTGGGTGGAAGCCATGCTCACACCCTGATACATATCCGCACTGGGCAACCGGGAAACCGAGTCGATAATCCGCCTAACGCACTGCCACGCACCTGCTGATGGAGAGCGCGCTTGCTATCCACGCGCAATTACGCCTTCTGCCCCTGGCTTCCTCTCACCGCGGGCATTGTGAGCTGAGCCTCTCTGCACCTCACCAAAGCACACAGTGAGGATGCGGACAGCGACAGGACGGGGGCTGGGTGGAGGATCTCGCTGCGTCCACGCCCAACAGCCCATTAATATATGTTAGAATTAAACACTTTTAAAAGGCGGGCAAAGCACGAGACTAAAGGCGTTTATTACTGATTTATTTTATCTTAAAATTTGATCAATTGTCTGTTGAGTTGGATTTTTGTTTGCAGATGATCTATTTAAATAACTACCAAGTTAATGTATAACGTCTTCATGTGGATTAAATAACAGAACACCATCATCCTTTGTGTATTAACGATACATTTAATTACATATCGTATTTCTTATATATATATATAGTGAACATCAACTCACCAAAACCACAGCAACAACAATTCTCAGCGTTTTTATTATAATCCATATAATTTAAGTATACGTAATGATACTTTAAGATGACGTGAGTCTTTAATCTGATACATAATCGGATCACGAAAAATATACATTACATTTTTGTCAGGCCATTGTAGTTGCTATTTTACGTGATTCGTTATTCTGCACTGATTTATGATTTAATTAATTAAATGTGTATTATTATTATTATTATTATTATTATTATAAAATCTAAATTGAAATTTGGACCCATGAGATACGCAAACTTTGTTTTTTGCTAACTAGCAAAATTTGAGGGAATTAAAATGTGTGTGGTATTCAAATGTTTTGCCGAGCTTGGGTGCTTTTCAATAATTATAAAAAGTTTGACACATGCAAATTAATCCACACGTCAAAATTCGAATAAATTCATAATTTATTGAAAAATATTAAACTAAAAAACCTTCACTTAAAAAAATTACAACTTCACACAAACATTTAGCACCAGTCCCTGAGGAGGCAGATTAAATTCGGGGCACTTATAGGAGGCGCGCGCGCGCACACACACACACACACACACACACACACACACACACACACACACACACACACACACACACACAC
>JAOUQT010303804.1:0-15747 GCA_025769995.1 Xyliphius kryptos | reverse complement strand
CTCTTAAAGAACGACGCTTTTAAAGGAACGACGCTCTAGAAAAACGACGCTTTTAAAGAACGACGCTCTAGAAAAACGACGCTCTTAAAGAATGACGCTTTTAAAGAACGACGCTCTAGAAAAACAACGCTTTTATAGAACGACGCTCTAGAAAAACGACACTTTTAAAGAATGACGCTCTAGAAAAATGATACTCTTAAAGAACGACACTTTTAAAGAACGACGCTCTAGAAAAACGACGCTTTTAAAGAACGACGCTTTAGAAAAATGACGCTTTAAAAGAACGACGCTCTAGAAAAACTATGCTTCTAAAGAACGACGCTCTTAAAGAACGACGCTTTTAAGGAACGACGCTCTAGAAAAACGACGCTTTTAAAGAACGACGCTCTTAAAGAATGACGCTTTTAAAGAACGACGCTCTAGAAAAATGATGCTCTTAAAGAACGACGCTTTTAAAGAATGACGCTCTAGAAAAACTATGCTTTTAAAGAACGACGCTCCTAAAGAATGACGCTTTTAAGGAACGACGCTCTAGAAAAACGACGCTTTTAAAGAACAACGCTCTTAAAGAATGACGTTTTTAAAGAACGACGCTCTAGAAAAACGACGCTCTAGAAAAATGACGCTCTTAAAGAACTATGCTTTTAAAGAACGACGTTTTTAAAGAACGACGCTCTAGAAAAACGACGCTTTTAAAGAACGACGCTCTTAAAGAACGACGCTTTTAAGGAACGACGCTTTAGAAAAACGACGCTTTTAAAGAACGACGCTTTTAAAGAACGATGTTATTAAAGGACGACGCTTTTAAAAAACGATGCTCTAGAAAAACGACGCCTTTAAAGAATGATGCTCTTAAAGAACGACGCTTTTAAAGGAACGACGCTCTAGAAAAACGACGCTTTTAAAGAACGACGCTCTAGAAAAACTATGCTTTTAAAGAATGACGCTTTTAAAGAACGATGCTCTAGAAAAACGACGCTTTTAAAGAACGACGCTCTTAAAGAACGACGCTTTTAAAGAACGACGCTCTAGAAAAACGACGCTCTAAAAGGATGACGCTCTAGAAAAACGACGATTTTAAAGAACGACACTCTAGAAGAACGACGCTCTAGAAGAATAACACTCTAAAAGAACGACGCTCTTAAGGGCGTCTTTTAGAGCGTCGTTCTTTTAGGGCGTCGTTCTTTAAGAGCGTCGTTTTTTAAAAGCGTCGTTCGTTTAGAGCCTTCATTTCGAGCAAAAACGTAAGGCCATAGTAAGGAGTTTTAGTGCAAAAGTTTTGGGGTGGGTTAAGTGGGCCTTGTGTTGCAAAAGGTTGGGAAGCCCTGCACTAAGGTGTTTTCCTACAGTGACCAACATGATATGATTCTAGGGTTAGTGGACAGTAGGTACAGTTTACTATTGAACCGGACAATATCAGCAACAGTCTGATTAAAAAATTAGAAATGCTTTAGAGTTACAGTACATTAAAAAAAAACATTTAAAGTAAATATCTTCCCTCCTTTTTTACTGAATGAACATCCCAGAACCTTTAAAGTCTTTAAAGTGTCCTGGACATGCAGGTTGTTAACGATGTCCAGGCCTTTGAAAAGTTAAAGGTGAAAATAATCTTTATTAAAAGACTCTCACAGAACTGTACTGTGTGGTTTATGTACAGTGTGATCGAACCGGACAAACGAAAGGTCAGTATTATTAGTTTGTAATGTCCTCTGTGGAATACCAGCTGTAGCCATGAGCTCACTGAGCAGTTATATCTCAGAAGGTGATTAGTTTGGGGGCCACTGGTCAGAAATCCAGACAGAAGGTAATAGCTTTGGACTCTTGAGTGCAGACTGCTTTTTTTTTTTACCGTAAGTCACTAAAATGTCCAGCTGTACACAGAGATGATCTGGTACGAGTTATCAGTCTGCTCAGCGAGACAGAATCAGGATGGAATGTGTGTGGGATTTGGATCCGATGTCGTTAATTAGATTAGGTGCAAACGGCAAAATGTTTTTGTAAGATGTTATCGGGAAGAATCAGATTTCCAGCGGAGAAAAGGAGTCACGGTCTGGACTGTTACAATGTCAGTAATATAATAATAATAATAATAATATGTAAAAACGATCACCTGACCAAACGCTAAATCTCTCACTCTGCACAGTTATGGTTCAGGGTTGTTAAGTCATTGAGGTAACGTCTGCTTTTTAATTGGGATGTGAGCTCACGTGGGTTACTGGAGTGAGTTATTGTGGTTCCAGTATATTTTGGTATTTATATGAGATTTAAAAATGCAAAGATTAGTTTTAGTTGTGTGTTTGTGTGTGTTCTTGATCATTAGTTGTGTTTTCTGAATCACACTCGCACACAGATAACCTTGCAGACGGTCAGACAGCGGCGTTTGAATGTAGAGCACAGATTCGGTTTCATCTACTTTTCTCTTATTAATGTGACGTGCAGATCAATACCAAGATATTTTAATTGATCACTCGGTCACTCACGATGGAACATTTCTATCCTAATGGGGGGTCTGTACCAGGATGACCGAGCCTACATCCACAGGGCAACAGGGGTCACAAAATATATTGATGCGTATGAAAATAATGAAAAATGATCTGTAACCAGATCTCAACACTGAAGGGGATTTTTAATCTTACACTGTTTAACAGTGTTCTTCAGCGTCACAGTCAACAAAACCTCTATAGAAATCAGATTTCATACTTTTTAATATATCAGAATATTATTTATTTAATATTACCAAAATGCATTTTAACATTTAAGATGATGTTACTAATGATAAATGCTGTTGTTTTTATATACAACGCGTACAGAATCAAACCAAACATCAGTGCTGCTGAAAGAATACCAGAGATCCTGGAGCCATATTTATTGGTCTGTAGTAAAGCTGGATCAAATTTCACAATTAGAAGAAATCAAACCACAGATATTAGTTACCAAATGCAGAGATTGTGCAACATTACCAACTTGTTTTCTCTTACTGTTTTTAAAACCCGTTTACTTCCTAGCTTCTCATTTTTTCAACATTATTAATTGTTGTGTGTGTGTCCTGTGCACAGTCCTTCGTTGTTCAAAGGATTACGCAACAGGACACTTTTACAAAAAGCTGTAACATAAAACATGGAGACGATTTGTTCAATATTAAATAAATCCCACTGAAAAAATACCAGCTGCATTCTCTTAAAATAGATTTTTAAAGAATTTATCATAGCTTTTTTTGCTTTGTCACACCTAAGGATGAGCTTTACGTAACATTTCCTTCCCCTGATGCACTGCACTTGATTTGTGCTTGTTGCCAGTCACGCAATTCTCTTCTACATCAAAACCATTTCGGGAAAGACTCAAGTGCACTGCAGTCTTTATTTCTGCCACAGCATTAATAATTAACTCTGAGTGAGCAGGAGGGATTTTTTTTTAGCTGTGCACCTTCAGTAGTCACAGAAATGCATTTTACATCCTTAGATTTCGAATCCTATTTCGAAACTGAATCCTATACGTTCATTTAAAAGAGATTTGTAAATTGAATGCATTGAACATTGTGAATATAATTTGGTTAATTTAAACATTTGGTTCATACACATTTATAGCCATTTTTTCTCACGATGCCGGTCACTCAATATGTTTAAATCAGAGTATTTAAAGCATTATGTATGGCTTTATCAGATTTAACTTTACGTTTGAAAGAACACCAGGCAAAACTAAAGTTATCAAACAGAATTATTCTATAAAATATATAACATTGTCATGGTATGAGGTTTAATTAGCATTTGACTGATATTTCAGATTATAGTGGAATCATTTAGACTTCAGCCAACCGTTAAAAACAGTGGAGGTTGAGGTTGAGCAAAGCACTGTGCAGTAACGCAGCCTGTAATCTAAGATAGTTACTGCTGTAATTAAGGTTAGAACACGTGTGACGTTACGTAAAGCTGTAATATTAAAGCTTGAGAAATGTTTCTTGGTCAAAACAAACAGCATTGATTTTTTTTATGTTAAATGAATTACTGAAATCATTGATTTATAAATATGATATAAAATCACAATAAAATTAATTCATTAAAGTAAACGATCATCCCAAACCCAACACCGTCTGTAAGGCTGACCCCTTCCACAAAGGGTTGCTGGGAAAAAAACTTAATTAATAAAATAAATAAAAAAAAAGAGCCAGATCTTGTTCCTAAATGACTGAATTATAATGTAATTTCACTTGTAAATGTAATGTAAACCTACATTGATCTAAACTGATGATAAACATTTACTTAAGCTTCTGATTTCCACTCCAAAATTTGTGTTTTATTCTAATGAATGATTTGAAAATTAGATTTTTATGGTATGAATATAACAAACTTTAATTTGCTCTTTAATGAAGTAGAATTTTACACGCATTAGCGTCTCGTGTGCTGTATGGAGACATTAGGGCAGCGTATCCGGCGGGAGCTGTCCAGTCCAGGAGTGCTGAACACATACGCGCCCCCTCTTCTCCCTCCAGGGTCCAGAGATGGTTGTAAAAAACGAGGCAGTATAGACTCAGACTTAATGATAATGGGGTCATCTTTCTAAACCTCATTCTATTCTAAACTGAATGACTTACTTCCTGTGTGTGCTCCATTACATACACATCTGGGATGCGAGTCCTCGCCTGGATGTGTGTATGTGTGTATTTATTAGGCAGAGCAGTAAGGGTCACTGTGGGAGACGGATGTGCCTGCAGTGCAGGCACCAGCCTGGCGGACAGGCAAGGCTAAGGGCGAGCGTACGCGCACGCACACACGCACGCACACACACACACACACGCACACACGCACGCCCACACACACACACACGCACACACGCGCGCGCACACACACTCTCTCTCTCACTGTCTGGCCTTTTCATTCAACCGCAAATAGAATAAACCCAACTGCAGCCAATAAATGATACAAAGGAAGTAACACAAAACACTTCCTTCTACTTAATGCTTACAAGAAAACATTTTTAAGACTGGCATTCCTTATTCCTCAGCTGGTTTGTCAGACACGTCTACTTCTCCAAAACCCTAAAGGAAATGTCATTAAAGCATACAAGTGTTCCTAAATGTAAAGCGTTCCACGACGTTGTCGGTTAAAACATCAAACCAATTCCTCTTTTTATGTACTTACCTTTTTTTCCCCCAAAAGGCAGCCATATAACTCCTTACATTATGGTGTGCATTACAGTATAATAGTTGTAGGTCAGATTGCTCAGGCAGCTTTCTGTCTCCTTTATTATTATTATTCTCTTTATGCAACTCATATAATAAATATTTTATTTGGCTTTCTGATTAAGGCTCATTTATTTTTTTAGGTCTTTAGGTTTTTGGCAAATGTTACTCTGACTTGTTATCGCTAGTCAATGCTTTAAATCTATTTCCTTCACTTACCGTACAGATGGACTTTGTAGTTTTACAGTTACAGACTGTAGTCCAGATGTGTTCTTGTTGTTCTTTGTCCCCTGTTGGTTCTCTGGTCTCTGTTGGTCAGGTATCATTTGGGTGGTGGATTGTTGATGGTCAGTTCTGAGGGGGCGTTAGTGCAGCAGTGCTGCTGTAGTTTCATTTAAACACCTCAGTGACACTGCTGGGATAGGAATAATGCACCCACCTCAGAATACCTGATCTGTGGGGCTACATTAGAACAAAGTATACAGTATGTACTGTGGTCCACAAACATCTTTACAGGAAGTGGACCTCAATAAAAGGAGGTGTGTCCAAACTTGTGATTTGGTATTTATGTAAATCAGCTGAATTAGAGGCAGTACTTTGATGATTAGCTGCTGTTATTAAAATACATAAATAGAATTAAAAGATACTGAATTCAATTAAATAATTAATAAAAGAACATGAATGGTTCTGCGGTGGCTGTCGCAGTGAACCTTACATTAGTTTACTTAACGCAGATAAACCACGATGTGGATCATTTTAAAGCAGATGGAGATGTTAAGACATATTGCAATTTCATGACAAAACAAATATTAATGTAATGAACCTTTTCCTCGTAGTTTTGTTTGTTTTGCTTGTAGCTGCATTAAAACCGTGTCCTGTGGCCTCCATCAGATGAAGAACTAAAGTATGTTTACGGTCACTGAATACACACACCGTATCTGACTTTTACCTGACAGCAAACCTGTGCGGTGTTCTTTTGATTCCTCTGGTTTCCAATCTGAGTGTTTTTGATGAGGCTCTGTCCTGACTGCCATGTTTTGTTCGCATCACAGTGGCATGACAGCATGTACGTACATGTGGCACCATCGCCAACCCTCATAACCCCAGTGAGCATATTTTAGAAAACCGAAATACTCCAACGAGTTCTGCACCTGAACAGATGTAGTGTAAAACCACAATGTCAGTTGATGACCAATTCTTTTGCATATTCTCCACTCTGGGAGTCAAACCTGAGAGAATTTCTAATAATAAATGACTATTTTATTTCTAATGACCCAACAAATGATTCACTTCAGACTGATATAATCACAGTGAGCAGGTTTTATGATAAAAATATAATGAATTAGTGAAACTTACAAAGATGAATGAAAGCCTTGTTTGATTTCTGTGACTCTGACAGATTTAGAGAGAGAGAGAGAGGATGTGTTCACTGACACTAATGTATGACAAATTTTGAATCATTTAAATGCTTCAGAAACACTTAGTGTGAAGTGTCGTTTATCCTCAGGGGCCATTTTGGCTTCAGGTTTTTGCGCCATCCGAACCGGGGCACGCCTGGTTTTAGCGGCTGAGACAATTCAGTTAAACAAATGGTATCAGGTGTGAACCTCATATCCACACTTGTCCTTTGTTATGCCTGTTAAAAAGGGAAATGTAGTTCAACCACAGAAAGGATTAGCATTCTGCCTCACACCTGATACGACTCATTGGTTAATTACGGCTAATTTCACGGATTGAGTTGTGGTGAAATAAATGCAGCGCTCTGTTAGACTTAATGTTACTCAAACTAAATCTTACATTCATTTAATCGTCCATGTTTAACGCTCGCGGTACATTGTGGTAAATCCGGCGCAGGTACGGCGTACTGGTGGGGTTTGTCGTTTATGTCTCGCACAAACATTTCTGCTAGCTCGTATTTTCTCGGCGCTCCGCCGTTCTTTCTCTGGCATGACAGTTTTGAAAGACAACATTCTTGCTGTTGAAAAATCCCAGCTACCATGTGACATTTCCACCGCAGCCTGTCACACATTGCTTTTTTGTTTGAGTAAGACATGATGTGTTTAGTCAGACCATTTAGAGCTGTGGAAAGTCTTTGTTCTGTGATATATGACTGTTGTGGCTCCAGTGAGAGAAGCAGGTTGGTGGCTCTACAGACTTCCATAGGCTTCTAAAATCTAAAGGGTTTTATGGTAAAGCTTTTACCACATAGGGGTCACTTCATCACTAAAGTTACCAGTGTAGGTCCCTGAGCATGGCACTTACCTCGCATTGCTCCAGGGGGGGCTGTATTATGGCTCACCATGTGTTCTGACCCCAAACATCAGGTTGGGATTGTTGTAAATCTCTTTGAATAAAAGCGTCTGCTAAACGAGAGCTAAAACAAACGCCCTTATTCTATAGTAATAGGTGGTTTTCAGTCCTGTGGATCTGATTACTCATTTCTATACGTCGGCCTGTCTTGTGTAATTGTAAACCATTATTTAAAGTCATTGTGCGGTTGCACAGAGGTGGTGTCTGGAGACTTCAGTATTTTTGCCAGTGGCTTGTGTCAGTTTTTCTCTTCTTCCATTTTTCCTAATTTTGGTTCCCCAAAGAAGCTCCAAGTTTATTCAGGTTTGATTGATTTTAACAACCACAAATGACACAAACCATAGGCATTTTAAGAGCCTGTGATGGCGCTGTACTGTGTAGAAAATCCCTTCTGTCCTCACTTATTGGCCTTCTCTTACCCACAATATTTAAACGTTACCAGTGGAAATGGGTTATTTATGTTTTTGAACCACAAGCCATGTTTCCTGAAGCTGTGAACTCAACCATGAACACCGGTCTAATTGACTGTATGGGTACATATGTGTATTTGCATATGCTTTCATAATTCTTCGTAAGGATTTCCTGATGGATTTTCTTGTTTTATATCGGACTTTCCTTCAGCGTTTAAGCAGCTTCTGAAACCAGAGCTCTGAACTGATTTGCATGTGTTTGTGCTGAACTACAGTTTAGAGCTGTTACACTGTATAGAGCTATTTATTAGAGCTATGTGATGTGATCAACATTTCATATCACAATAATGATTCTGTCACACGCCGAGACACGATGAGGACTGGAGGTCGGATTTATTGAGAACAGGAACAGGCTTTATTAACACAAGGAATAGTGCGAGACACCAAAGTGAGGAAGGATCGCAGAATCCCAGTCTTATTGTCTCCATTCATCTGACTTCAACTTGGTCTGCGCACATACAGCTACCTGTGTGTACCATCCAAATCCCAGAAGAACCTCCCATTAAGTGCGTTAAAGTGACATGGAGCCATATTCATTTCTAAATTTAAAAACTAATTAAGAGACAAGTTTTGAGTTTCCATGTCCTCCCTGTGTCCGCATGGGTTTTTTCAGAGTTCTCTGGTTTCGTCCCACAGTCTGCAGTTATGGATTCAGGGTAAATCAGCTGCTCTATAATAGTGTGTTTGTGCTTGTGTGAGGGAATGTGTGAATGTATTGGCACCCTGACCAACACCCAAAATGTTGCGTTTAAAATGAAACCTTTGTATTTTTATGTTCTTGTTACATTTATTTGGTTTTAGATTCAGATATCTATTATTAAAAAATGTGGTAATTGCAGCATGATGTGTTATTAATGAGTTTTTTTTTATAACTTTTTTATAAATATATCAGCACATTTCACAAACATCAGATATGAATCATGTTATTGTTGGAACAAATCTATAAATCATCTAATCTGTTCAGCTAATCGGGTTCTCATAACAGTCACTGTAGTGCTTTCTAAATACCCAGCATCCAAATGGATCCCATGGGCCGTGCTCATCCTCATCCTCCTCAGATTTAGTAATCGCTTTTACAACAACCCCCTGTTTATCACATACTCTGCAATGCTTCATTTGCAGTTGTTCCCAGAGGTCAACAGACCCCAAGTCAAATAAATGTCCCTGTCAAAGGGGGCAGGACTGAGCTCCTCTATTGATCCATATCTGGATCCAGATCAGACTCATTAGCATGCAAAGAGATGAAGCTTCATTGGAGCTTGAAAAAGGGGAAGTGGACTGGAATAAACTGGCGAGCAGCTGTTTGTTTGGCCGTTTCCTGAGTGTTAGTGCCTGAGTTCAGCCATGTTTCACAGCTGGGAGAGCGAGAGCGGGCGAGCGAGCGAGTTCATTCAGCAGGGAGATCAGTCACGTCGGTGTGACTGCTTCTCTAAATAAACGGGGTTTTTTCTGCCTGGTTTGTCTGTGCTTTCAAAGTTGAAAGGTCCCATGTGTCGGACTGTTTACTCGGGGTTTGTATTCAGACCTGAGCTTTGTCCACTTCTATGCAAGTTAGTGCGTGTCTGTGTTTATACATTTGTGTATATATATTTATATTTGTGTTTATTTACAAGAAAACGCAACACTTGATGCATTAAACCATGTTGTACAGTATTTACTGACCTCCTGCCCAAAGCATTATTGTTCAATAAGAACATTTTGTTGAAATTTTAAAATAACTGTAAACTGGCTAAAATATTGTGATCACCCCGCCGTCGTACCTCAGCTTACATTTCTAAAGCTATACTGGCTTTACTGGGTTGAGGACTGTCCTTGGTGTGCAGGCCACTGGAGTTCTCCCAAATCAAATGTACTTCAGTATCATCATGGACCTCACAGGGGTCACAGACCTCACAGCCTTTGGGGACAAAAACACCGTCTGGTTTTATTATCTGACTTTTATTTTAACATAAGAAATTAGACATTCTCATAATTCACAATTAATTATATTTTGTTCGAGTCATTTATTTATAGAGCGTTTTTTACTGCAGTGCACTGAGATGGCGACAACTCAAAGCAACACCTTAAAAAATCAGACAAGAAATTCAGTTAGAGAAAAATCACAGTAAATCTGTAATAAATGTTGTATGTTATAAACGGGGTGCACATAATATTTATGGTCTCATTCTCAAAGTATCATCTAATGATGTTGTTGGTGCTGTGGGCCTTTTTTTCCCCCCAAGAAAACTCATTTTTTAGGTCAGTTTCATTCAGGGGGTTCTTTCCAACTCATTTCTCAATAGATATATGATTTTTGGACGCGCTGATGAATTGATCTATAGTTGATTTTGCCCATGCACCATGACCAGTGGGTTATAAGCCGTTAGTTGCTTATATTGAAGCAGTAAGGTACGAGGGGATGTCTCATAACTTATGTGAACATAGATTGCTGAGTAACAGGATAGCAGCTTAGTTCTCATCGCAAAGTGGTACATGATTTAAAATACTGTATTGTATAATAAGCATTGATATGAATGTGAAACTCTCAGAGGTGTGTTTTATTGTTAATAATGTCAGAGCTGGCTCAGCCAATCAGATGTAAGGAGCTGTAATGGTATTTAAAAGGCAGTTTGACGTGACCGTGTTTATAGTTAAATAAGAGAGAGAGCTTATAGGTTTTGTAAATCATGTCAATGCAGTTGATTACATTATGTTTATACAGTAATGTATGTGAAAGGCAGGGTATCATTATTATTATTATTAAATAACTGACCTTGGCAACGATGCATCAAGCATTTACAGTGTGCTGGCGAACATCAGCATTTAGCTCCGTCGTAAAAATGAATAGTAATCTGCTAAAGCCATTTACAGCAGATCGTTATTGCACATCGTTTTTCAAAAATGTAAAGCAGACGTGGCTCGAGAACATTTTAAACGGACAAACAGTAAGAACTGATCACCTGTGAAGAGCCACGTAAAGCTCAGCCTGTGCTGGGTTTCTCCTGAGATCGTTCAGGCGGTCAAAAGCAGCAGCGTTCTCACATGAGCCTTATGATCCTATAATCTATTTTCTCTCTGACCGGTCAGGCTCATGGTTCCTTAAGTAGCAGAATCTGGCAGCATCTGGTTTACCTTCTAATCTTCCCTGTCCCGGTCCAGACCCTGGGTTTGCATGTGAGCGAGGGAATGAACCCCTTTAAATGTGGATGCTTTCCTAAACACATCTGATTCGGTTAACCTTAATGGATCTCCGAGCCGTCAGCCTGCAGCTGCTAAACGTACTTCCCATTAGTCAGAGCCATCAGGGTCCATCACATAAAAGATGTAGTTTTACTAACTTGTTTCGAGGTTGCAGTGATGTATTAGATCATTAATAGGGACTTACAGCTTCATATACACAAATGCCAAAATGCCACCAGTCCCCCCGCTTATCGCGAGCAGGTGGGAGAAGCTAAAAACAAAATTTGACAGATTGCTCCATAACTGCTCATAATTAATTTTACAGCCCTCTTGTCCCCTCCCTTCGGTCCTGGGAGGCTACTGACAGCCGGCGTGACACAGCACAGCAGGCTCCACAGGGCCAATTAATGTCCAGTGTTTCCAGGCTTCCTTCAGCATCACCCCCACAACGCCAATTCAGTTTCACTGAGCACGGCACACGCACAGCACATGACATTCGGATGGAAAATGAGGAGAATTGTAGGGATTTCTGCTTATGTGGCTTCAACAGTTCTATAAACTCAAAGGTCAGCCCTAAATGTCATGGTCTAGAAGGATCAGAGGTCACTGATGTCCATTTAGCTACGTGTAAAGCCTCAAGGCCTTTGTGCGAGCCTCAAGGTGCCTATCGATTGATGAGGTGAAACGGCGATCGATCACCTGCAGGAAGGCAAACATGCTGGCATGTGTTTGCTCGTTCAGTCAGGCGATCAAACATTCACCTGAACTCAGTAATGGGTTCTTACCATTGATAATGGAAACAAATGTGACCTGAGGGTTCCACCAGTCATTTAGTCTGAGATGTGAGCTGTATGTACATTTTCTTTCTGCACACTGTGTACTTAATGACGGCCGAGTCTCCCTTCCATCTGGTTAGAGAGACAATTAGTGCAATAAACATATAAAGGCTTCAGGGATGAATCTTACTGAAAAACTGAGTTAATGTGTCTTAAAAGAGCCCGGGACAAAGTTAATTTGCCGCTATTATAGGAACTATTAATAGGGTATAGCTGTAAAGCTCTGGGCTGGGATCCAGTGATAAGCGTGTTTAATGAGGGAATCCAACGGCTCCACTGGATCAGATAATTGTGTGGAATGGAAGCCGTTTTCCCCGTCCCTCCCCTGGAAACCCCAAAAGACTATAATGAACCTTTGAGAAGCTTTTGGATAAAAAAATTAATAATAAAAAATGAGGGACAGCATTCAGGCAAATGAGAATTTGGTGCACTTTGGACCAGACCAGCTCTATATGATGAAGGAGAACATTAAAGTGTAGCTCTGGTTCTCTGATATCATCTCACAGGACTTTGTATTTCTCTGCAGATTTCTCATTTGCATCACGTTCCACTTCAGTGTTGTAGCTTTTTTTAAATGGAATACAAACATGTGCTCTGTGACTTCCACTCACCGGTTGTTGGAACTGTCTAATTGAGATCATTAAAAGAATTAGAAATAATTTCCCGCCTAATTCCTCGCCTCTGCGTGGAGCAACAGTTCATTTGTTCTGTGGAGTTTGGCTGGACTTGAAGATGAGCAGATCTGGGAGAGTTGTTTCAGCCGGAACGGTTTATTGAGGTCCAGATAATCTGCTGTCTCATTAGAAACCAGCGGAGGGACCGAGGTCCAGCTGTAGCGGCTGCACACCTGCTGTAGCTCCGTCACTGCCGCAGTTAGATCAGGTTTACAGTGTTTCATGCCTAAACCAATGAGTGCACTTCTGTCAGTGCCTGTCTTTAAACTTTGGCCCTGGGCTCACCTCATTACTCTGCCAGATTTTTCTCATCGCTGCTCTGCTTAATTAACCAGCAGTTGACCTTGTAATGGAGCTCGTCTTATCGGCGTGAGTGCTTTGCCTTCTATCTGCAGATGCCAAAGCAGGAGATATGAGAATCGTTGGGTCCGTGCTGTATGGGATCCTTCAAAAGGTGCACTGTTTGCACTGGTGTCATGACCTTGAGGAACAAGTGTGTTTGCCTTTTTCCTTTATTGTCTGTGATGGGGTTGTCTGAGAGTTGTTGAGCTCCCTCTTGCAGTCAGATCTTTTCCTGAACTGGTATCTGAGACACTGATTTAGTTCCCAGCTTTCCTAATGCGTGATTTGATGAGGATTAGCCGTACACATGATCATCATCTGAATCTTCTTCACCAAAATGAATGTCCCGAGTCTTTGGAAGTAAGCCAGGTTTCAGTCCGAATCAGCGAAGCGGTGCTAGATCTGCGTAATGAGTCAGGCACGTGGAACCACGCCAGAACCTTCTCAGAGCGTAAGGCCCCAAACCTGCGACTTCAACCTGAATCTGATGCCTTTGTGGCCAGCTGAAATTGAAACCTTACCTCATCGGTGGAAATTGCTTGGGGAGAAGAGGGTGGGGTGAGGTGGGGGTGGAGGCAGTTCACTTGAGGCTAGAGATGGAACAATCCGACCGCTGCCTCAGCCTCTGACATTTCTTTTCTCTGGAGGACAGGTAAAGAAATAATGAACTCATAAGACCCGGGCAAAAGATCAGCAGATAATGTGTACAAACCCTTCATGGAAGAAATGAGGATCCGTTTGTCACCATCCAGCCTGACATTTTGGGCTCGTTTTAGTTCACCTGGATTTTACTGGCACTAGGTGCACTTTATGTGCAAGCATACTTGTGAAATAAAAAGGCTGTGATTGGAACTAGTGGCTGGTTTTATTGCTCTGCTGGTTCTCCGACTAAAAAACGAACGCCTTACACTGATGGAGATGGAACACAAGGGATGCACTGACCCCAGCGTGAGGCGACATGCTGGTCCTGTACTTTGCATGCATGTTCAGAAAGGAAATGGGAAAGGGGCCATGTTGGGAACTGTCATACTGTCATGGGAACGGGTACTTTGTAGGTAATTTACATTCATTCATTGACGTTAGAAAGTGGCCAAGTAATTATAGAACAAAAAAAAGGGACCCCAATGAACTGATGGCCATTGAAGCACATGCAGTTCATCACTCTGTGCATTAATTCTTCGTCCCGGAGAAGAAATTGTCTTGCAGATGTGTCGCTCGGGGGGGATTCTTTGTGGCTTTGAACAATAGAAGGAGGAGCTGGAGACTCATCAGTATGGGACTAGAGTCTTTGTGACCCTTCCCTCTTGAAACAGACCAGGAGGATCAGAAGACAATCCCAACCTGCTAAACTGACATGCAAGAAGGATAATCCGCTTTATGGCCAAAGCATTCTGGAATCTCATTCAAGGAGCGTTGATTCTCCTGCGGCATTCCTAACTTTAGTTTATGGATTCTGCTAGTAGGAAAAAGACACATCGCATGTTTCAACCATAAAGTACTACTTTATATCATCGGCGCAGTGAAAGAACTTGGCATAAATCCTAGATATAGTCTTGAGGGTATAGAAATATTTTTGGACTATTTACCGTCAGTCTTGGCAGACATGTTGTAGCTCTAGTGTTACAGACAAATCTGTCTTTGATGAGACATTAGGGAGTGAAATCCAAAGTCAAGAGTGTGTGTATGTGTACGTTTGTGGGTGTTTTTGATGGTCAGACTTCTATAAATAAAAGCAGAACCTCTGAGGAAAAGCTGTCTGTCTGTATTATGAAGCAGCTCCAATTCAGACGCAAACTGCTGCTGCACGGTTTGGGAGAAATTCCACTTTCAATATTACAGTTTTCTTTGAATTATCCGTTCCATTCATACATACTCACCGTCCATTTTATTAGTTCTACACTTACTGTCTGGTTCTCAGTTCCACTGATCATATAGATGCACATCGTAGTTCTACAATTACAGCCTGTAGTCCAACTGTTTCTCTACGTTCTTTGTTAGTCCACTTTAGTATGTTCTCTGAAGATCAGCACTCTGACAGAGGAGGTATCAGGGTGGTGGGTGATTGTCAGTGCTGCAGAGACACTGACACGGTGGTGCAGGTGTGTGTTGTCACGACATTTATTTCTTTGCAGAATTGCTTTTAGTTATTTTGGTTTGTTGGAGGTTCTGTTGTTCACCCTGATGTCCTCTGTCTCTATTCGTAGTCCACAAATCTTTGCATGATTGTCCTGGAAAATTCTGGACAGAAGTTGGTCATTTGGTGTATTTTGGTACTTAACTGACTATTTAATGTCCACACCATGCTGTTGATTTTGGACCTGAACATGTATATCAACCGTAGGTAGACAATATATGTCTATTCCTGGGAAAGACACTCCGGAAAATGTGGACTACAAACACAAATAGTCCTCTAATTAAGTAGTTTTGGTTCCTGGAGACATCCAAACCACAACCTATTAAGTTCCTGTTCAGCCTCATTCTGATTTTATTCGGGGTCTTTACCGGAATCCTTTATGTGGCATGCTGTAGAAAGGCTAGCGTAGATGACCACCACACAGCTACACATGCTGTGCCATCATTATTGAGTGGTCAGCATTATTTCTAGCTACAGTTCACAGTTCAGTTTCTTTTGGTTCTTCTTGGCACCGAATGAAAAAAAGGATTGTCCTTCTCTGGAGGAGGGGAGCATGGATCACGGATTTATAACGACATCATGCTCTCTATTGACCATTTAGTGAAAAAACACTGCTGGTGATGTGGGGGGGGGGGGGGGGGGGGGA